>JAUMHB010048645.1:6342-37404 GCA_032359685.1 Pittosporum tobira
TTTATTTATTTATTTATTTATATTTTTGTATTTTATTATATTTTTAAGAATGTTAAATCAAATAATAGTCACCTTAGCAATGATCACGAGTAACGCACTTAACTACTTATGTGGAGAAAATTAGGTAAGGTTAAATAACAAAATTATAAAATATTTAAATTTAGCATTAATATAATAGATAAAATGCTAGAATTGTCAATGATAAGAGGGTTACGTCCTATTTGTCACAATTTTTTTTTAAATAATTTAAAATTTATTTATTAATTCAATTATTCATAATTTTTTTTTTAAAATACGTATTGATCAGATTTTTTAAACAAAGTGTAAATATTGTTGTATTAAACTTATAAGTTTTTAAAATTAATTAATATATATATTTTAAAAATATTTTATTATTAAAAATAATTTATAAATTGATGTAATAAATTGTTTCAAACATGACCTCAATCACAATCAGATTAATTGTGATTGCCACATCTATGTTAAGCTTATATATATATGTAGAAAAAAAAAATAATATGTGACATATCATAGTCAAATTTAACTATAAATTATTATAATAATAATTTTTATAAATATTTTCTTGATATATAAAAGTGATTAGATGATATGAACAAGAATAAATGAGAAATCCTATTAATTTTTTGATAATTTTATGAAGTCAAATTTTTTTGTCTTGTGTATTAAAATTTCATTGTATTTATATTATAATTTTAGTGGTATAAATTTACTCGTTTCTTGATTTTAAATAAGGGAATTCTACAACATTAATTTTTCTAAAAAATAGTAAAATCTTTTATTTATTCATGTTATAATATCTATATGATTAAATTATTAAGAAAACATTGATATAATTAATCTATAGTCAAGTTCCACTATGCTACACCATAAATTTCCCTTTTTCTACACACACACACACACACAAAATATAATATGAATGAAAAAATAATGAGCATGTGTTCATCCTATTAAATAAAAATGTCTTAATTGAAGGAAGTTGTTTTACATTTGGGGCTATTAATATTATAATTTTTATTTTAATAATAGTCATAATCATCTAATCGGATGAGTATATGTTCATTTACCATGCTATTTATATACTATAGTATATATATGCAATTTATCATTTATGTGAGTATATACTTTATCCGTCTCAAAAATAATAACACAAGTTATCATTTTCTTTATCTTAAAATAAATATCCAAAAGGAGAACATTTCTTATGAAATGGCTTTTTATATATACTTTTTGGTAGGTGAATAGCTGACATTTTTGAATTGGTTAAAATATAATTTAAGTGATTCCAAAATAAAGAATAATATAGTAACAAATATTTTCCCTTTCTCAAAAAATATATTTCTTTAACAAACCGACTTTTAATGTTATGACCGTGATTTTTAAAATGAAGAAGGTATTAAACTTGAGCTTCACAACATTCCATTATTATTAAATAAATCTCTAATATTTTAAAAATAAATATGAGATAGAGGTATATCTTTAAAAAATTAAATAGTACAAATGAATTTTTTGTTATAAAATGGACGGAGTATCTAATTAAAATAATACATGTTTTTAATTTTATTTACTTAAAGGGATTAAATGATAAGATATTAAATACATTATTTTAAAATAAAACACTAATTTTGGGTACGAGGGAGGATTAGTGTGACGTCACTGCTACATGTGAATTTATGAGGTGTTTCTGGAGATCTCCTGAAGTGGACAGTGAAAAAGGACGCGCTAAGCTGTGGATAGGTCGAGGGTCCCACGCAGTAGCCATTACTTACAGTAGTTGATCGATTAAAATAAATGTGAAATAAGTTTATAGCCGACGTTTATCTGTACGGATAAGATATGCCAACCAATTTAAGTTTAGTCTTAGTCCATCGATTAAATTATTTATTAACAAAATAATATAATAATACAATAACTTATTCACAGTTATTTGATCTCAATTTGTAATTAAAAATGTAAATGAATCAAAAATTTCAAGTTCTTAATAAAATTGAATCTCGAATTTTAATAAATATGACACGTATTGTAATTGTCGTTTGTATGTGCAATGAGATTAGATCCTACAATGATTTACTTATTATACACATTTAATCTTTAATGACTAAGTTAGAGCGGTAAATGAATCAAATCTTAAATATATATGATTTGGGTCATTAATGATGTATCCACACTTTCTTAATATCAATTTTTAATTTATGTCTAAATTAGTGTTCTAAAAATTAATAAATGAATTTAGGTGGCATAAAAAAGATTTAACATTTAAATCGAATTATCCGATGAAAAATAATCGAACTCAAAAAGAGATATTTAGAACAATAATGTAAATAAATTGACTTTAACTATGTTGCATTATTCAAATTTAGCTTGTAACAATTAAGAGCTTAATAATAAAGTACAACTTGGTTTTTACATTTGTTTAACTATAGAGTCAAATACGATAATCAAGTGAATTTGAATAATTTAAAAGTTTTGACTAAATTAACTAATAAAATATACTTAGTCCACCAAGAAAATAATTTATAAAGTCAATAATTTTTTGTCCATAACCAAATGACTTACATACACCTATTAATAACATTACGTGATTCACATGTCTTACCCTGCAATAATTTTTTTTTTTATGGGGTTTATTATAATTTATGATATTAATATAATCATGTGCATTATTCTATCCCATTTAATTTCACATTTTTAGTATATATGAAATGGTAATTAAGTTACTCTTTGACTAAAGGAGTAAAGACTTAAGAAGGTTAAAATAATTAACTAGATTTTAAAGTATTTTTGTGTTTGACTTGTTAATATTTTGAGTCAAGTTTAAAACAAAACAATCAAATTAATAGACGAATGTCAATTTATAAAGATTGTCTTAATTTTAATTAAGTGAGTTTAGAATAATATAAACATAACGAAAACAAATACACGTAGGGTTTGTCACGTAGGGTTTACAAAACGAAACTAAACCCTTATAATAAAACGTGAAAAACAAGATATTAACTCCTTATTTAGAGTCCCATCTGGGAGGACGTGCACAATAACAGGAACAATCTTGTTGTGTTAACACAAGAGTACTGCAACGTTGCTTAAAGGCATGCATGTGAGAAATGAAGACTATAAATTTGAACAATCATATGGTCGCATGACCATAAACACACAATAACATTGTAAAACCGATCCACCATTTTTATACAGAAAAATAAATATAAAATTGGCAACATTTAAAGAAAAAAAGAACGTATAATAAGACGTGTCAAACAAAATATTAATTTTATTTTTTTTTAAACACTACATGACATGAACAATCACGTCATGCAAAACAAAAAAAACACTATAACATTGTAAAACTAATTCAACACGATATTTTTACCTGTAGAAACTTTTATCTTGAAAGACAAATATAAAAGTAAACAAATTTTTGGAAAAACTTATAATATAACGTGTCAAACGTGATACCAATTTTTTTTTTTCAAACGCGAAATGTGAAAAAAAAAATCAATATAACTATAAATAATCGTGTTGTTTAAACAAAAAAAAAAAAAAAAACATTTTAAACAAAAAACAACGCAACATTGTAAAACCGATCCACCACAAAAGAAAGAAAGATAAAATGCATGCACACATAATTACGAGAACATGATTAATTTAAAAAATATACAGTCAATAAATTAATATTAAAAAATAAAATTATTTAAAATATTCATACAAATGTGTGAGTAAAAGGACTAAAACATTCACACAAGAGTACAATAACTAAAACCACACATACCTTGAAAGACACATTTAGATGTGGTAGAAGAAAGATTACAGTACTTATACATTTAGGGTAAATAATTTTTTAATATAAAAATTACATTGGATTTATCAACAAAGTTGTGGTTGAAACAGATAATTTCATTCAAATTCATCTGATTAGATAAAGCTATAAGATAAAATCTATTTTTAACTAAATCTACCCCTTAAAAAGAACAGTGAAAAAAAGGGTAAAATGGTAAAAAGTGGTAAGAGGGAGAGATAGAGATGTTTCAGTTCAAATAGAATAGTGACATAAATACACACAGATACATTACATACACACTGTATCTACAAGCACATAAACAGAAAGAAACCACATTTCCCCCCAGCCAGCTGTTTCCGTCTCGCGCGACGGGAGAGAAGAAAGAGCTTCTCCTTCTCTTCCTCCCTCTTCAATTCCTCAAACCCTAATTCCATTTCAATTCAAACCTCGTTTCGTTCGGTTAGAAAAGCTGAGAAACTTCAGGAATTGTGCTGATCTCGGTCTCAAATTCTTGATCTGGAGGGAGATATCGAATCAATTCTGGTAAGTGATTCGATCATCACTCGTTTAATCGATATATGTCTATATATAAAGTTATATATACACACACATTGCATGTTCTTTAATTGTTTTCTTCTGTTTTTGTTGTTGATCTATTTGGTAAAGATTTTGATATATTTTTTAATTTGTTTAATTTTAGATTCTGTGATCTTTGATCTTTTTGGGGTTTAATGGCGCTTGGTGAAGTCGGTAACGGGGCTCCTGAGGTCCCAAAGACCGAAATGGTTATGAATTCGTACGATCTTAGCAATGTCGGTGGTGATTGTAAGCTTAGAGTTGTTAATGGCAATGGGAATGAAAATGTGCGTCATGATCCCGATGGCTCCTATGTTTTTTTAAGTGATACTAGTGAGGCAACTGCTGATGAATCAATTTCAGATAAGAGTTTTAATGTAGAGGCCAAACCTGTGATGGATTCTGAGGTTAAGAATGCTGAGGAGGTCCAATTCGGGGAAGTAGTTGGTAATGATGGGGGAGATGCTCAATCCTCAGTAGTGGGCGATAATCATTGTGTCTTGTTTTCGGCAGATAAAGAAATTGCCTTGATTGGTAAACCCAATGGGCAAATTGTTGACGTTGCAACTTCTGGTACTGTAGAGCATCCGAGTGGAGCAGCTGCTGAGGATCATAAGAACAGGCAGCTATTGGAATGTACTCATAGGCCAAAAGAGATTAAAGATTCTCATATTGATGGTAAGGCTGAAGCGGATGGAGACTTAGGAGAGAGCCACGTGTCAGAAATTATGTTGCTGGGGGATGGTGATAAGCTGCAGGAGTCCATAAATAAGTCACCAGTGGTTAATGATGCCTCTGATACAAATGTAAAATTGGAGGAGCAAAATAAGGAGGACCCAACTGTGGAGTTAAAGGAGATCCGGGAGTCAAACCTTATGTCAGTTGAAGATAGTGATTCGTCGGATAAGAGTTTAAATTTGATGGATCAGAATCATCCCAAATCAAACGCTGAGTTGAGAGACATCCTGGAATCGGCAATTAAGTCACCAAAGGCTGGCGAATCTGATGAGAATAAGAAATTGCAAGGTGTGGTTTTGGGAGCTGGTGGACGTGAATTGCCAGAGGTTGAGGTTGATGGTCGGGAGGCGAAGTTTGAGGTGCAATTGTGGCTGGAAACAGTTAAAGAATTAGAAAGTCTGGAACCTCAGGTCAGGATTACAAGATCTGCTGATTCTGTGACCAATAAACTTGATAACGAGGAGGAAAAGCTAGAAAAAATGACGGATTTAGATACAGATGTAGAAGTCAAATTGGCTAATGAGACAGATTCACTAGTGACAAAAAGAATTGTCTGTTGCGTTCCTGAACTTAATGAATGCATTGATGGAAAGCAAAAGATCACCGAGCTGAACATGACTGCCGAAAATGTTGCAATCCTGCATTCTACTGCAAGCATCACCAGTGGTCGAGATGATGGTAGAGGCGCAGAACTGGAACTTGCAATTGCTGGCAATTCTGAGAATGTATTATCTCAGAGGAATGAAACCGGTGCTCCTGTGGATACGGATAATTCCTGTGACCTTGACTCAGATGAAAATAAAGGTTCACAACCTGAAGAACGTAGTGAATGCATTGATGGAAGTCAAAAGGATGCAGAACCAACTGGGGATCCAAAAAATGCTGATACCCTTCCAATCAAAAGTTGTGAAAGCTTCCTTGCCAGTCCTGATGCTGGCACTGAAGATCAAGGACTAGTAGTTTCTGACATTGTTGACAGTGATCTGGTTCAGGGGAATGAAGCAGAGAAAGTGGTCCAGAATACTGATGGACCACTGATAGCTGAAACTGCCAGAGTCCCCATCTCTGATCAATGTAAGGTTTCACAAATTGATGAATGCAACATTGGTGGCCGCCCAAAATCCCCTGAACTGAATATGAGTTCAGGAAATGCTGAAATTGCTCCCACTTATTGTATAGTAACGGACATGAAGACTAAAGAACTTCCAGTTGAAGGTGATGAAAGCTTCCTTGCTAGTCCCGATGCCGGTACAGTATCAGATCAAGGACCTGCAGTTGCTGACATTGTTGAAAGTTTTCAGGGGCATGAAGCAGAAAAAGTAGTTCAGGATACTGCCACTGGGCCCATCTCTGATCAAAATAATCAAATTGATGACATCAGTGGTTGCCCAAAAGACCCTGAATTGAATTTGAATCCTGGGAATGTTGATAGTACTCCTTCTGATTGTATAATAACAGAAGTGGAGACTAGAAAACTGCCAGATGTAAGATATGGAAGCTTGCAGTTTGGTTCCCATGATGGGATTGAACGAGAAGTAGACCACGTGGCTTCTCCAGTTACAGATAACTCTGTAACTCTCCAATTACAGAAGTTGGCCAAGGGTAAGGTGAGATTTGAAATTCATGATTCTGAAAACAATGAAGCTGAGCTCATCTCTGCTGCTGATGGCACAAAATCAAAAACCGGAGTTGATATTGGCCTCAAGGGCATTTCAACTTACCCTGTTCCTTATTTGGGACCGATGGAAAAAATCGTGTTTGGAACTATTGATCCTGCATTGATATTATCTATTCCAAGGCGTGATGTGCAACCCAAAGTCTCAATTGGAGACGCTGAATGTACCGACAAGGACCACAATCAGAGTCTGGACAATAATTTGTGCCCAACAATTAACGTTACAGGTGGAGGACGTGGAGATACAAATACTCGAGACAAACCAATGTGTCAAAAAACTGATGTGCAACCGAAAGTCTCAATCGCAGACACTGAATGTACCGACAAGGGCCACAATCAGAGTCTCGACAATAATTTGGGCCCAACAATTAACATTACAGCTGGAGGACGTGGAGATTCAGACACTCGAGACAAACCAATATGTCAAAAAACTGAGGACATTCCATCTTTGCCAGAGGGTTCTAATGCCGATGCCGCGGATGAACATAAATTGGTTGTTGAGGGTGTGACAAAGCCATTCCAATTCCTTATAAGATGCCCTAAATTTGATGATGAAAAGCTTCAAGAACAAGTGAGAGCTGCTCAACTAATACTCAATGAGAAGACATGGCATAGAGACGGTATACGTGTGGGTATCTATTCCTAATGCTTTTATTTTTTTATACGCTTTCAAAAGTGTTAATTTTATCACTTGGATGATCCTATGAACAGGCTAATTTCGAAGTCCTCCATCATAAATTTGAAGCTGCAAAATCAGAGGAGAGAGATTGCAGGAGGTTAATCAAGCTAAAACGGCAGGAAATAGACTCTGTTCTAGTTGTGATTAATAGAGTGAAAAATGTGACTTCAGTTGACGATATTGACAGAAGCGTAAGCATTCACTCTCTTTATTTTTATTTAATTTTTTACCATTAATGGACCAAAGATACACTAGTTATATATTATTAAACTGAATTTAACTTACTATACTTACACAAGTGAATTTATTTGTTGTGGTAGCAGCTATACAATATGGAATACATGCTGGAACATGAAACTGTACCCTTAAACGAGGAAAAGCAGATGATTTGTGATATTAAGCAACTGAAGCTTCTTCGGGAGGAACTATCTTCTAATTTGGGTACTGAGGATGAAGTCCAACAGGCTTTGGCCCAGAGAGACCATGTTGAAGAGCGGCTAAAGGTAATTTTAGAAATTTGAGACGAGTTGGTTACAAAATACAACTAACTTGGTAATCAATCGAACCTTTACTTTCTGATTTATATTTTAATGGAATTGAGATTTCATTTAGAACGTTTCCTTTAATGTAGAAGCTGGAGCCATTCTTCTTGTATTATTGTTTTACCATAACTGTTAATCCGATGATTTGGCACGTGTAGATTTTGAAGAAGGAACTGAATGGCCTAAAAGGAAATCTTTCAAGGTCTGAATCTGCTGTTTCATTGGCGAGAAAGAAATGTGATGAAGAGAGTAAAAGGATCCAAGATCCATTCAAAGCTGCCAGTGATCTTCGCCAAAAAGCATTTAAACATCTGACAGATTTGAAGAGTCAATTAAATGAGAAGGTTCGTTGTCAAAGTCAAACTATGCATGGTAGTTTTTACTTGTGAGATTATTATTTATAATCCACCAATTTAATTTGTTACTGCTATATTTTCTCTGTGAATTGAATTAATGTTGATACTTACACTGCAGAACAAATATTTTTGGATGTACAAGGAAGATGCAAGGGCAGCAAGTGAATGTGCATTAAGTGGGGATAGGCAGGCACTATATCATCTTTGTGTTAATCAGGTTAGTTTGGTAACCATTAGTATTTTTATTTTTTTTTGGAGAGTCCACCCCAGTCTGGATTTACACTTAAGTTATTCAGGTGGAGACAATAATGGAACAGTGGAACAAGAATGCTGAGTTCAGGAAAGATTATGTTAACTGCAACATGAGAAGTACAGTGAGGAGATTTAAGACGTTGGATGGCCGTTCACTTGGGCGTGACGAAGAGCCACCTGTACTGCCCCAGTCCAGTTATGTGGAAGAAAGAGTGGATAGGCATTTTTCCAGCTCATCACTTGATGCTGCAACCTCCCCGTCACTAATTTTACCTCCTCCAAAACAAGAAAAGCCAGTGCCACCTGGTAAAGTTGAAGTAACAGACAAGGGTAAATCCATAAAAGAAGTGGCACAGCCAAAGAAGGAGATATTGATAAGCAAACCGGTTGCCAAACTAGGAACTTTTTCTAGCAACGTGGAGACTAAAGTGGAAGAAAATCTGCAAACGAAAGAGGAGCTAGAGTTGGCAAGGAAAGCTGAGGCTTTGAGGAAAGAAGAGATTGCCGAGAAGTTGAAAGAGCAACGGCGATTGGAGGAGAAGGCCAAAGCCCAGGAAGCCCTGGAGAGGAAAAAGCGAATTGCCGAGAAGGCCCAAATTAAGGCTGAGCTACGAGCACAGAAGGAAGCCGAACAGAAAGAAAAGGTAATTACCCTTATCCTATTCCGATGTGTTTATTTTTTAAATTTTTTTTTGAACTTTATTTTGATCACATCTTTGAGTATGATGATGAGATGGCATGAATCTCACAGAAGTTTTACAATCTCCTAGTCTAGTACTCTAGTTACTTCACGTGGGAATTTTAAAAGTTACTGAAATTGAGTCTGTTGTTAATTCTTATATGCACGTCTCCTTGTGGCATGCTTGGCCCACCATAACGAACTCATGCACTAAAAACTTACTGTATTATGCCCATCTTATATCCATAGATTTTGTCTTTTATTTTTTATTTTTTTATCTTCCAAGCCCAAGTTGCATTATAATAAAATTGCTTTCATCTTAAGAGACTACTGGTATAAGAAAAGAGAATAAACATCTACATATAAATTATAAAAACAAAAAAAAAAGTAAAACTCACTTATATAATTGGTCTGTCGAGGTATCTGTCATTCTTCTCAAGCAAGTATAAAAGATAACTACATACATATATACATTTGTATTATCACTTACCCATACTGGTAATCATTAAATTAACCTTTGTGTAGGAGAGGGAAAGGCGACTAAGAAAGAAGGAAAGGAAGCAGTCAACCCCTGATGATGGACAAATCGCTCCAGCCTCCGAACTCCCCCCTACTAAGTCTGAAAGTAAGGGGAGTTCCTCAACTGTAACAACAACAAGGCGTCAGCATAAACCTTCTCACTACACAAAGCCAATCAAACCCAAAGTTGCTGCTCTTCCCCCACAACTTCGCAACAGGGGTAACAAAAGGTTGACAGAACTTTTTTGGTGGATTTTTGGAACCATCGCTATCCTTTTTATATTTTATGAACTCCTTACGCCTCCGAGGGATGGCAGTCCCCGACCCTCTGCTAAAAAATGGTGAGTTCCTAGTAATATTTGATGACGGAAAGATAAATTTTAGGTTGTTTGCCTATTTTCTTGGCAGTCTTTAGAGGATCAGTTGGTGTTTTTTCACAGAGAAATAGGCTTTCTTTTGTCAAGTAGTTTGACTTTGTTATTTTCTTTAGTTTTCCATCAGTTACATTGGTTTTTTTATTTTATTTTATTTCATATACATATCAGACTTGTATTTTCATATGTTATGTGAACAAATAGGAGCTTTACAGTTTCGGTATTTTACAGCATTGGATGGAGTTTTGATATTATCCCCGACTTATTTCTTTCTCTTCTATTTGTAAGATCTGTTGAAATTTTGAATGAGATGGAATAGTGAGTAAATAATATCAATGTATGGGAGTTTTCTGGGATGTTTTCGGTACAGAGATACTGGACTTGCCAAAATATATATTTAGTACTCGTCTAACATTATTACTAGTACTAATATATTCAATACATTTTTATGTTATTCAAAAATATTGAAGAACCTATCTTTCTCAAAAAGAATCTCATTTCTCTCACCATTTTGGAACCCATCGATCCTTAACAGCCCATAACTCAGCTATTGGGACAGTAACTTTAAATAGGTGTCTCGAGGTTGCCCTTATCTACTGAGCATTGCTCTCTCTCTCAGGACAGACGCCGCACCTCCTCTCTCCGAGGCCACTGGACCACTGCCGTTTCAATTTAGGTTGTATAAGGGTGCAGCGGGTATCACGACTAACAGGCATTGCCACTTTCGGGGCAGGAACTTTCACAACGGTAGACCCCATAATCACATGAAAAAGGGAGTGATTAATTAAGATGTTTCTTTCATAATTTGATTTGAGAGTAGACGCTGGCGGGCAAAACAATTTTTTTCTTTTTAAGTTAGTGCTTGTTTGATAACAACAATTAAAGATTATAAAATTTAAATATAACAAACTATCACATTTAAAAGATTAAAACTGAGTTCAAAATATTGAATTTTTAATTTAAGTTCAACCTAATTTTAATTTTAAAATAAAAATATCTCAAAATTTTGGAAGAGATGTATTGACGGTATTAATTTTGGATTTTGCTGAGCGTTTCGGAAGCGTGGAGTGGAACATGTCCAATAACTCAATGCCCTCCGGCACGGCAGGAACAGTAAACTGCACATGGTTCACGAAAAGAATTGGAAGTGGGCCCATGTGGACCACATATGAAAGAAGTTCTGTAATGCCAATCAAAATCCGAGTGCCCGACGCCGGGAGTGATGGGTGGTCAACCCACTCCAATTTGTGCCAAACCTCCATTATCACCTGTTGAAAATTTGCTGTGTGCTGTTTGAGAATTTGTGTTGAATTTGAAATATTTTAAAATGAACTTTGGTTAATAGTTGAGTTAAGTGATGGTCACTTTTTCTTTAAAACAATTTTCGTCATCTGCAAAAAATTGCACAGAGTTTGACGAAATGACACCCAAAATAAGATAGACACCAGAATGTAGTATGTTATATTACTTAAAAATGCAGATTTACTAAGTAATCAAAAACTGTATTTTGTAGAATGTATTATAGAGAGAATGCAGAGAGATTGATCTCGGAATTGAAGTTAAATGAAAAGTATGCAGGCGCAGTGCTATGTATAATAAGTGAAGAGTTGTTTTGATTCAGTCACTAGATGCTTTGTGTCCTTTAGTCAGGAAGGACACAACTCTTCACTTATAATATTTTTTGGATTGAATTTAGAAAGTCAAAATGACTATTATTTTGGAACAAATGTTTTTAATATAGACTAACTAACCAACAAAATGATGGATTTATACAAAATAATTAAGAACACCAAATGACATATAAATTAAAAAATAAAAATAAAAAAGTATTTTTTTGAGTCACATAAGATGGTAAGGGAAACAAACAAATACAACTCATATATAGTCCCCCACATATTGATTCCAATAATTCTAGCTTCTCTATGTGAAAAGCATGATGGGTTTTAGAAACATGTTCCCTTTTGCTTAGAACAGGAACGGATTTGTACTCATTTACTATCTTTTCCAGAATATCTTCAAGGGTCCCCTATCAACTTTCTTGATGATCCGATCCTTTTGTTTCTTCTTTCTTTCTTTCTTTCTTTCCAAATGGATCAATGAAACTTAGGCACGCAAACTATTTTGCAACAGTGTGGCATGACTCGACCCCTTGACTAGTAAGAGTCTTAAAACGAATAGAAAAAATAATGAAAGAAATTAAAGTTATACATTAAAGGATAAAATGCATAAAAAAATAAATTTAAATAGCAAACTGAAACATAAATAAAGCATTTGATTGTACAAATAAAGGATAAAATATACAACAAAGAAGAGCTAGTTCTGCAACTAGAGTTTCTTAGTCCTACAAACCAAGATAAATTTTATAGATCAATCTATGTTCTTACTATATCGATTGAATTACCTAATTTTTATTAATTCAGAAAAATATATTAGATTCTTCAAAGAGTTTTAATATGTAACATTCTTTGGTTTTGACTTGTTTTATGTCAACATAGCGTATGACTTGTAAGAGTTTTTATTTTTAAGTTGAAACTCAAATCGTCTTAAGTTGACAACTCTACTTACGAGTTACTTGAGTTGGTTCTTGATATCCATCGAGAATTTGTCAAGATAAAGCTCTTACTAGTCATACTAAATTCTTATGTGTCGGACTATGCGTTAGACTATGTGTTAGTATAACACAAGTTAAAACTCTGAAAATATAAATAAGATGATTTTTTTCTTAAGCACATGTAAATCGTTTATCAGTGTAAGTTATTAATGAAACTCATCTTTCATTTTTTTCTTCATATAGTCAACTCCTTGCATCCTTTTTTCTTTTATGCTCTATAATTATTGTATGTTATTTTATTTATTTATTTATTGTAGCAAAGTTCTCAACACTCGGAAATTACAACGAGAGTGGAGTAACGAATTAAAAATTAAAAAAATGAGACTTGGATCGATTCGATGGACAATTGAACATATGGACATAATACACGTGGATATTTGCTACTTATTGTCTGTTAATTGTGCGTAGAGAAAAACTATGAAATTATTAAAAATACTTGTAAAAATTAACGACTCCATTCTCCAGCAAACGAATTAGAACCCCACTTAGGGCCAAGTGGCCAAATTATACTCAAATAATAATGTAGTAAACTTTTAAAAAGGCATGCATTTATGTAAAGTTCATATTTCACATGTCCAAACCTAAGTGGTGTGGACTGCTTAGGTTCGTACACGTGGACCAATTTAAGTATGAAAGTGCTTTCTTAATCAACCGTGTTTTCCCATTAGTGATTGACATATAGGCCCTACCAACATTGGTTGGGCCGGACGGAAGAAGTTTGGTAGTTTTTAAATATAAATTTAAATTTTGTAAATAAAAAAAATATTGTTGGGAGAGTTTTTTCTTTGTGAGTTCACCTATAATAGTTCGATTTCAAATTTCAAATTTAAAAGGGATCTAAAGTAATTATCCGGCATTGGAAGGTTTAGACTAAAAAAAACTTGGCATATATATAAAAGTGTAAACGAATTAAATTTAGTTGAATATCAACCTATCAATATCTAATTAATATAATTTATTGAATTTAAAATAAAATTTATTTAATTATTAACTCGAGCGTCAAATAAATAATTTAAAAATTTCGAACGAATTATATCGAATATTATTAAAAAATAATAATCTAAAAAAATTTAAATAAATAATTAATTTTTAAAATAAACTAATATTATATTTATTAATATTTTAAATTACAATCAAATTCAACTTTTAATAAAACAAATTTGAATTAAACTTGAATCATTTAATTTTATTTATATCTCCATCGACGTGTACGGGAAATTTGTGAGACGGGGTGGGGGCTGGATTTTAATTATTTGCAAGTGGGGTGTCGAAAAGGTCGTGTTATTATTTTTTTAAAGCAGCCAAAGTTAAGTTGATTCCTCCTTGAAGAGTAAGGGATGGTGCTATGCTTCAAGTACACTCCAAAAAAATTAAGGATAATTAAGAAAATAATAGTTTTTATTATCTTTAATAAATAATAATTTTATGAGAAAAAATATAAATGTAATATTATATATGATATATTTGGCAAGGTAATATATTATAATAAAATACATTTTATCATAAGTCAAAATGACGTTGTTTGCAAAAAAAAAATAAAAATAAATAAATAAACAAAAAAAAAATCATCTTATTTAAAATGTTAATCATACTAGATACATGTGATGTATCATATTTTATTATAATTTTTACTAAAAAGAAAATATTTGTTTCAATCATTTTTTCTTATAGATAGTGTAAAATTTCATATATACTTATAATGAGATGAAAAATTAAGAATATAGTGTGTTTTATTTATGGTTACCAAAGTAGAGACAAAATTTTAATTTTAGAATATACCAAAATAGTTAAAAAAAAATATTTTTAATTATGTAATAGAGGAAATAACTACATATATATTATATATACCTTATAAAATGAAAATAGAGATTTTTAAATTATAAATATTAATTCACTTTATGAAAAACCCACAATTGTTAAACAAGGTTTCTTCTTTTGGTAATTCTCGTAATACAAGGTTTTTTCATAGTACAAGCATGAATTTTTCTCCGAGGTTGAGGAACCAATGGCTCCTAGCCTCCTAATCCAGTTGGTGACCATTCAAACCCTTGCACATTAGCCATTAAGAGGAGGCGGGCACCACACGTGCAAGTCGTTGCACCGTACAATTAGGAACAGGAGCTCTCAGTCATTCTCCATGCTCGTGGCTGCCTGCACGCACGCGCGCACACACACACACACTAATAACAATATTTTATCTATTTAATAAATATTTTACCTCTTTTAATTACTCCATGTAATAGAATCGGTCTTATATTAATAATGAAATTTTTTCATATTTTACTATAGTTAATGAGCTTATATATTTTTAAAAAATTGAGAATCTCAAATAAATATCTTAATATCAATATAAGCAATTGACATTTGTAATTTCCATTCGTCTTATATCTACCTGTAATTGTTAAGTATAGTTGTACTAATTGTTTATAAGATAAAAAATTAAATTATTTATGTTTTTTTAAAACTATATATTATTTTATCTTGATAATAACTAAAATAATATAAATTTACAACTGACTAATTACTTTTTATTTCTATGACAATTTGATGTTTCAAAACGGATGCCATTTAAATACTATCTCTCATCTAGAGAAAATATCATTCTTAGAAAATGATTTTAAAAATAGAAAGTAGCACATCAATTTGTTCCTAGGAGAAAATAGTGTTAATGTATTATAATATTAATTAAACAAACAGTTCAATCCAATCAACCTTAATATATATATATATATATATGGCATTTAAAACTCCAAAACAACTATTGGTGGATTATGCTTCTCATGACATATTCCAATTTATAGTTAATTTATGATATTATTTAAAAATAAATAGACATAAATAATAATGATTTTATTTTTATAAATTACTGTAAAAATAAAGTCAACCTTTTCTTTTTTATGACTAAGAGGAGTATAATTTTCTTTACCTTTTGGAGTGACACATACTCGCTATTTACCCGCTCTCACTCTCTAGTCTCGTATGTTGGAGCTGTAATTTTTGGTTTTACTCATTTACGACTCTGCAGTCTGCCGTCCAAACAGCATAGAAAGGGGATTAAAATGGAAGCGTCGTGGGGTCTTCTTGGTCGACATATCGATATCTTTAGCCCCTAAATCTTCGTCTAATTTACCATTTTTGCCAAACTGGGTTGTACGAATCAAGGAGGAAAAAAACACGAAAACAAAAGAACAGGAAAAAGTAGAAGATAGTTGTTGTTGCTTGCAGACCTCAGATCCCATTTCTATCTCTAGCTCAAAAGGCTTCTAGTTATAGATCCCGGGCCATTTCCGATCCCGGTCAAAAGGGTTTCTTGTTAACCGGTGTAAGGATCGTAACTGACAGATCCACAGTCCAAGAACAAGCTTTTCTATCTGAAGAGTCAATGGGTTCCGAGTAAAGGTGAGTGAATTACTATGATAAGTAGTTTTGCTAGCTATTATGTTGGAGTTTCTTGGTTTTTTATCCAGCTGTTTGGTTTTATTTTTCGATTTGGTTGGGATATTGAAGCCTGTTAATTTTCATTTGAATTCTTTAACTATATGCTCTAATTTGCAGTATTTGTTTAATCAGTTTAAATTCTCTATTAAGTAAAGATTGAAATTGGGAAGGTTGCATACAAAATGGATTCTGGGTTGGTGTAGTTTCTTATAAAGTCTTGATCTTTATACAAATTATAATGATAGGTTGTGTGTGGTCAAGAGTTTGTAGCCGAAGACGATGGAAGAGGTGGGTACCCAAGTAGCCCCTTCATTTTGTATGCACAAATCACTTGCCGGTAGGTTACTTGAGTCACATCCCATGGCTAAGAAGCGCGCGATGCCGTTCCAACCTACCAATTTTCACGAACAACTTCGGCGGCAAGCCACTGGATTTCAAGGCTCGAGGGACCATTGGAACCCTAAGGCATGGGACTGGGACAGTTCACGGTTTCTCGCGAAGCCATTGGAAGCCACATCTGTTCAATCTGAGACTCAAAGAAGCAGGGATGATGAAAGTGGTGCAGCTAATTCAGGGGGTTTAAACAGGAGCCCTGTGAGGGAAGAGGATGCAAGCCTCCTCCTAAAGCTCGGTGGAGGCGTTGTGAATTCTGTTGAAGAGCTAGTGGCAAGGCCAAACAAGAGAGTCAGATCTGGATCTCCTGCTGCTGCTGCTGGTGGCGGCGGCAATTATCCCAAGTGTCAAGTAGATAACTGCAAGGGAGATCTATCTGCTGCCAAAGACTATCACCGGAGGCACAAGGTCTGCCAAGTCCATAGTAAAGCGACTCAGGCCTTAGTGGGGAAGCAGATGCAGAGGTTTTGCCAGCAGTGTAGCAGGTTTGTGATTACATTTTTTTGATTTAATACTTAATACTCGTGTTAGTTTTTGGATTATGATTAAGTTCTACTCCCTTCATTCCAAAATTAGAGTTAGTTATTCCTTTTCCGTTCTTTCCAAAATTAGAGAAACATTTCTAATTTTTAGACTATAAAGTACCAGGGAGTTTCCAACATGCTGTTACTATGTAGGTTGAGTACCATTATGCCTTTATTAATATATTCTAACTAATGTCAAAGATATGTTAGTAAAAATAAGGTGGTCCTTAAAACATATTAGTTGGTTGCAGCTACTATGACCACTTGTGTCTTCGCTCTATTTTTCTGACTAGGATTATATCATTACCCCCAGGTTTCACCCTTTATCTGAGTTTGATGAGGGTAAGCGAAGCTGTAGGCGTAGGCTTGCTGGGCACAATAAACGAAGGAGGAAAACTCAGGCAGACGATGTCACCTCTAACGTGCTACTCCCTGGAAATCGTGAGAACATTGGCAATGGAGATGTGGATATTGTGAATCTACTAACAATTTTAGCTGGTGCAAAAGGTAAACCATTTCCTAATTTAGATAAATATCGAAAACCTGTGACAGGATTCTAATTAATTTACCTGGGATATCAGGGAACACTGAAGAGAGTAATACTAACAGATCTTCTCTACCTAATCAAGATCAGCTTATTCAGATTCTCCAGAAGATTAAATTACCTTTGCCGGCGGATCTTGCTGCTAAATTACCTCTTGCAGGATGCGCCAACAAGAATGTTCATGACCAAGCAGAAAATCAAAATAATTTTATTGCAAATAATTCTTCTTTATCAACTAAAGACTTGCTTGCTGCTCTTTCGGGGACTCCTGCGGGACCTACTCCCGATAGCCTTCCAGGCACATCTCAAAGAAGCAGCCATGGAAGTGACTCAGAGAAAACTAAGCATGCAAGTAGTACCAGTTACCAGTCTCCCATGGAAGACTCTGATTGTCAAGTCCAAGAAACTTGTGCAAATTTACCATTGCAGCTTTTTAGTTCCTCACCTGAAAATGACAGCCCACCAAACATGGCCTCTAGTAGGAAATACTTCTCGTCTGGTAGTAGTAATCCTATGGAAGAGAGGTCACCTTCATCTTCCCCCCCTCTCGTGCAAAAGCTGTTCCCTACACAGACCTTAAAGGAGGCAACGAAACCAGAGAGTATGTCAACCAATGGAAATGTTAAAGCTAGTAAAACTAATGGTTGCTTTAGGTCTCTTGATCTTTTTGGAGGGTCAGATAGGGTTTTTGACAATGGCACAGTTCAAAGTTTTCCAAACCAGGCAGGGTACACATCTTCTTCTGGATCCGATCGCTCGCCTTCTAGTTTGAATTCCGACGCTCAGGTACCTGCTTCGATTAATGAAATGTGATTATTGTTGTTTTACTTTATACTCGCTCCGCTACAAAATAAAAGATATATTTATAAAATGATGAATATTTTTTTTTTGACAAACATATCACTAACAACTCTCAATCTACCTACAATATAATAAATTAATAATATCATGCTGGGGACTTCATGTCACTTTATATTCTAAAATTAGAAATTTCTCTTATTTTTGGAAAATACCAAAAAGGAATAGTTATCTCTAAATTTTGGAACTGAGGGAGTAATAATTTTCTTGTCATCCTTTAATATATATGTCCACTGTGTGATTTATCAAAATATATGATACCTCTCAGGATCGTTCTGGACGGATACTTTTCAAGTTATTTGGGAAGGATCCTAGTCATTTACCTGGAACGTTGAGAACACAAGTGAGGACACTTTGATTTATTAATACTTCTTAATGCCCTTATTCTTCTATAACTGGAGGCTATAATAATGAGTTGCCTTTTATATGTCAGATATATAATTGGCTTTCTCAAAGCCCATCTGAAATGGAGAGCTACATAAGGCCTGGCTGTGTAATCTTGTCTATCTACATGTCAATGTCATCTTCTGCTTGGGATCATGTAAGTAATCAGCCATAATATAAACTAGTGTGCGTGTGTTTTTTTTTTTTTTTTTGTGCACGCGCTTGTCTGCTGATTACTTGTATGGTTTGGTCTTTTTAGCTTGAAGATAATCTGCTTCAAAATGTCTGCTCTTTGGTTCAAGATTCCGATAATCAGTTCTGGAGAGATGGAAGATTTTTAGTTCATACTGGCAGACAGTTAGCATCATATTTAGATGGTGAGTTGTTCTAACTATTTATAAGATATACTTCCTCCGTCCAAGTTTAAATGGCCTAATTTTTTGACTAGGTTCGGTATGGATTTTAAGACGTTCCAAAAACACATTTATATATTATATTCCCGTATTATATTTCTAAATATTTTTGTATGCTTAATATATTTGTATGTTATACTTTCTAATATATTTAATAGATTAAAAAAATATATAATGTATACTTATATTGTTGGAGCATCTTAAAATCTATACCGAAAACTATCAAAAGATTAGGACATTTAAACTTGGACCGGAGGAAGTAATTTATTGGAGTTTGGATAGTATTTTACCTTGACCTTCAATTTATGATTTGTCTATTTTCAGGAAAAGTTCACATTGGTAAAGCCTCGAGATCATGGAGTTCCCCAGAACTAATTTCTGTCTCCCCTTTAGCCGTTGTGGGTGGGCAAGAGACCTATATTTCACTACGGGGGCGAAATTTGAGTACTTATGACACAAAGTATGTAAATTATTCTTAGTATTACTACTTTCTGCTATTGTTAGTAAAATTTACTTCCATTATCTTCAAATCTGCGCCTTATAATTTAAATTTAATTATATTGCAGGGTTTACTGCACACACATGGTTGGGTACACGTTAGAGGGATCAGCCGATCAGGACAGCATGTATGATGAGATAACTTTAAGAAATTTTAAGATTAGTGCTGCTCCTGGTGTACTTGGCCGCTGTTTCATTGAGGTATTAATTTGAATACAATTTTGTTGTATTACATAAATACATGCAAAATTTCAGAAGTTGGGATTGAATTTGGAGAGTTTTAAATCTGATAGTTATATCAACAGGTTGAAAATGGTTTTAAAGGAGCCAGCTTCCCTATAATTATAGCAAATGCTACCATCTGTAAAGAATTAAGACTCCTAGAGTCTGATTTTGATGAAGCTTCAGAAATGCGAGATACTATTTCAGAGGACCACGTCATCGACTCTGGGCTTCCAAGGTCAAAAGAGAAGGTTTTACACTTTCTAAATGAGCTTGGATGGCTACTCCAAAGGAAGAACGGGATCTCTCCCATGCTTGAGGCCAGAGAATATAAGCTGAACCGGTTCAAATTTCTGTTCATTTTCTCAATTGAAAGGGATTTTTGTGTTTTGGTTAAAACCCTCCTAGACATTCTACTTGAAATGTGTCTGGGTCGAGATGAACTAGCGAGGGAGTCCCTAGAGATGCTTTTGGATATTCATCTTTTGAACAGGGCAGTTAAGAGGAGGTCTCGGGATATGGCTGACTTGCTCATAAATTATTCTGTTCCCAGCATTAGTGATACTGCTGGTAAGGCGTATATCTTTACCCCAAATCTTGTTGGGCCCGGTGGTATTACACCTCTACATTTGGCGGCTTCCACATCGGATTCAGATGTCATGGTTGACATTTTGACAAATGACCCCCAAGAGGTATTTTATAATAATTTTTCGGTCGACTCAATCAGCCTCATTATATTTGTTTGCAAATATATGATAAAAATGATTGTTTGCCCCTAACTCTTTAAATATTTGTGGTATTTAATGTAGATTGGGTTACGCTGCTGGGATTCCCTTCTTGATGCAAGTGGGCTTTCTCCATATGATTATGCTTTGATGAGAAATAATCAGTCTTATAACAAGCTTGTAGCCCGGAAGCTTGCTGACAGGAAAAATGGTCAAATCTCTGTTTCAATCAGAGATGAGATACAAGCGCAATCGCTGAACGTGGGTCTGAACCAAAGGGCTAGCTTTCAAGTAGGACAAGGGCAACAGAACTCTTGTTCAAGGTGTGCAGTTGTAGCTACAAGGTACAATAAGAGGATTTCAGCTTCACATGGCTTGCTTCATCGGCCCTACATCCATTCAATGCTTGCCATTGCTGCCGTCTGTGTTTGTGTGTGCTTATTCTTACGAGGAGCTCCGGATATCGGCTCAGTTGCCCCGTTCGAGTGGGAGAATTTGGGATATGGGCCCGCTTAGGTGGATGGTGAAGAGTATGTGTACATCTTTTATTTGGAGCAATGACATAATTAAACTAATAAGTTATCTTGTGCAAAAGTTTTCAGAAGGTAGAGACTCTATTTGGAGCAGAGTGGCACAAATGATAATTTATCTGAAGAAATATTCGAGTTAAAGCCTTTATTTAAGCCATTTTTGGTAAACCACGGCTGGTTCTGTTTTGTTTTAAGCTGGGATGGTATTGAAATCCTCAGACGAGAGAAACTGAACCAAAAGACGGAAATTGCTATTTCAAGGAAGTTCTAGTGGCAGCCGTGTAAGAGACCTTATTATTGTCTAAAGCCTTGTTTATGTGTAAGAGCTGTGT
The DNA here is from genome assembly GCA_032359685.1 of Pittosporum tobira. Lineage (NCBI taxonomy): Eukaryota > Viridiplantae > Streptophyta > Magnoliopsida > Apiales > Pittosporaceae > Pittosporum > Pittosporum tobira. The sequence continues at coordinate 27,995 of JAUMHB010048645.1, forward strand.
CATACTAGCTGTTTGATTTCACTTCTGTAGAGGATCTGTAGGATGGAATTACATATATTTATTATAGTTTAATATCTAATATTTTTTCAAGTACAATTGCAATAAAAGATTCTTTCTTTAATTTTTAGTTTAAATTGTGCCTCTACCTATATTCCCAAATCTGGGGTGAGGGTTTTATTGCATCCATCTTAGGCATGGTTCCAACTTCTTTATGGACTTGTCATGTAAATTGATTGAGATTTGAGATTTTTATAGAACAGCCTTACAGAGTTACAGTTTTCTTATAGGAAAAGGACAAAAGAATTGGGATGTGTATTTTGGTTGCAAATAATTGAGAACTCTGGACGCTTGTTCACCTTTGGACATGAACATTATTCCGTTCCAAACGGAAAACCGCCTTAGGGATTGAATGTCGACTTATCTTATTTGCCGTTCAATCTGAGACAGCGCCTACAGCTTGTAGTGAATGAAACCAACTGAAAGCTTATGGTTTGGAACCCTTGCAACTATGATACAAAGATGTTAGCTGGTTATCAAACCCCTTGGCCATTTTTTTTGGATCAAAGTAGATCATGGCTGTTGCATGTGACTAGAGTGGGGTTTTCATTTGTCTCGACTAATCCGATTCGAGGAGGTTCGAGGAGGGTCTAGAGGAAGCTCTTCCTGCTCTATTCAAGATTCGAACTCGAGACCTTTGGATGAGACAACAGACTCCTTTCCATAAGTGTCAAACTATGTAAGTATTCATACAACAGATTAACCAAAAGTAAATAGTGCCCAAGCTTCAAGCTCTCCATTTCAACTCGAGTGCATATCATGCAATAATATTGAAACTGTTATACCAAAATTTAATCCATCTTCTTTTGCATAGAACCATCCAACTGTTGCTTTTTTGCACTTATTTTTCTAAATGCAGCCCTCTTGAATTATATTAGTAGCACCAAAAATTATGCCGAAAGTAATAGTTTATAAAAGTTCATGATCGATCGACAAGCAGCTGCGCACTAATAGTAAAATGAACATGACAAAGGGAAATAGAAAATGTGAAAAAATATTTGTATAAATTCAAATATTGACATTACGTCTTACATCAAAATTCATAATCCTATTTGCTATGATTTGTGGACAACTAGTGTGTTCCTATAAAATTGCTTGTTCTAAGTACAATTGATTGACTTTTTTTTTTTTTTTTTTGTTGCTAAATATGAATTGGTAGACTATTTCTATATGTAAAATAAAATAATGAAAAAGGTAAAGAAAACTAGAAGAAAAATATTTATATATATATATATATATATACAATAAAGGAGAAAACCTTTGGATGCACGAGTAGTTATTTTCTTATATTTTTGCTTTACTTCTTTAAAGATTCTAAACTGCAAGTAGGGGCTGGATGAGGGGAGCATAGATTCTCCTAATTTAAGAGAACACAACTTATAGTATGTTGCTTTAAAATCTTAGAAGAAAATATGTAATATATAGGTTATGTATAGCACACATGAATATTGTAATGAAAATGAGAATTGTATTTACGGATATCGGTTGTTCAGAAATTATGAAGATGAAACATTCACATTCTACTATTTGGCTATATTTGCTATATTTGGTGTATAAATTACATTGGAATGACATTTAATTAAATCAAAAAATTAACAATAATTAGATAACCCTTTTTTAATATAATTTATAATTATTATAGTTCTAATAAAAAAAAAATTATGTCATACTTTTAGCAGATAATTTTTTAAAAAACAATTTAAAACTTGAGATAATTACAAAAGATTGTACACGATTAGAATCATAAACTTAAAAAATAGAGATAAAGAAATAACACTCCTTTTGTTACAGAAAATAAATCACAAATTTATTTTTTAAAATAATAAATCTCAACTTAATATGATATAAAGTCATTTCTCGAGCGGAAAGAATGCAAATAAATTGTAAGATCAGTCAAATAAATGTGATAACTTCTATTCGAAAAGTGAATATTTAAGGGGTGAATAGAAAATAAATAAATTAGAGGAAGATATTAAAATATATTTTAAAAAATAAATTTACAGAACAAAAATAACTGACAGAGATAGAAAGTTTTAGACAACTAAAAAAAAAAGAGTTAAAAGACTGGGAAATAAATAAATTAGGGATAGAGTAATTATGCAGGTAATGAATATGAAATTTTATACTGAGGGTGGTTTATTGTTAGATAGAGACAATCAGACAAGACAAAAAACAAAAGAGAAAATATGAACATTCTTGAGTGAAAAAGTGACAATTATTTTAACAAGAGAGAAAATATAAATGTTTTAAATTTAAAAAAAAAAATATTATATAGTGAGTGTCAAATTTGTAAAGCGAGAAAATGTCAATATTTTTTTTATAGAGAGAAGCTGTCAATTTAATTTAGAAAGAGAAAGTGTTGTTATATTGATAGAGTGAGAAAGTAAAGAAAAATTGCGATAAAGTGATATATTTATCTAATTTTTCTTTTATTTCTTAAAACATTCATTAGATATGAGAATGAGAAATTAAAGTTTATGGTGACTGGTGAATGCTGATTATGAGATTCTCACATTAAATGTGTGTCTTTTGTTTATAAAAGAAAAGATTTCAATTATAAATTTTAATAAAAATGACTTTAATCAAATGTATTGGTTTGTGAATGAGATACCATTTTCATCTTAAAATAATGACACAATGACATTAAATTAAATGACATTGCTTCATTTAATTGTGCTATCCCTGTTTGAAAAATTTGTGCACTTTCCCATTTACTCTTGTAAATAAGACAATTATTTTTTATTTTTTTTGTATCTTTATGTAATAAAAAATAAATAAAATAGTTAGGACCAGAAGGTACATTTAATACTAATAATGTTATATCCCAAAATTCAAATTCCTACCACATAACAGCCTAACTATAGTGTGCGGAGAGATTGGTTTGGTAGATTTTTTTCAAATTTAATTTATATTTTAAATTTAATTTAATTAAAAATTAAAATTTTTTAAATATATATTGAAATTTTTTAAATATAATTTTTTAAAATTATATTTATGACTGTTATCAAACAAGCATGAAAAGGATAATGATCCATTGTCAATACATGCTTAATTCGTATGTAATTATCCATTTAAACCCAAGATAATTCAGTACTAAACAAATAGACTCCATGCTTCAAATTTTACATGTTAATCAAGATTTGATCCGTTTCCACAAGCGAAAAAAAATGGAGAAGGAACACATCTTAGGAGATGATGACGACCACAGATTGAAATTACACCGAAATTGATACAAAGATTTCCAATTTCCAAGAAAATATTTGGGCCGCGAATTTACAATTGTAGAAACAGATTCTTGCTGGGCCCCAGCCCTGGTTGTTCATGTCCGTTCTTCATAGTATTAATTAATTTCTGTATCGTTATCTCATTAGCAAAATAAAAAAGATTATAATAAAAATAATATTAAAAATAAAATAATAGGTCGACCGCCTTAAAGTTTCTAGTAGGTATTTATTTCCTTTCGGTCCTTTTCCTGTTCTAGTCTTTCCCTCTTCACATATGCTACTCTTTCATTTGTGTGCGTACACATAAAACAGAGCACAGATAAGACTGTCTGTACGACTCTTTTCCGTTCAGTAATTTTCTCCAGAAAATTCTCAAAGGCATCATCTTCTTTCAATTGCAGAGTTTTGTTTTGTTTTTTTTTTTTTTTAAAATTTTTTAGATGGGTTTATAATCCTCTTTCTTTAATTTTTTTTTTTTCACCATTACTGAGGAATATTAGTGTCTCTTGCAGGTTTACTTTTGGCAGGAAACTCTGGATTTTGATATTGAACAACATCAGATTGAGGTTCTGAAGAGCAAAAATAAAAAAGTCATGGTATTTCTTGATTTCTTCCCTGTTTTTTTGATAAATATTTTTCAATCCACCTGAAAAATAGTATATTTTTATACTAGTAACTGTTATAAAGAACTATTTTCTTGTGTTTATCACTTTTGGGGTTTGGAAGATTGTTAATTCTGGTTGATTTTATTTTTGATACTTAGGTGAGTCCACTTGTTAGAATGGAAAATGATGAAATGGGTCCGGCATGGCTGAGACCATTGTTGAGGGCTAATTACTTTGTTCCCTGTCCATTCCATGGGGAATCCAACAAGAGTGAATGCAATATGTTTTGCTTGGACTGCATGGGAAATGCTTTCTGCTCTTATTGTTTGATCCATCACAAAGATCACCATGTCATTCAGGTCTGTTGATGCCTGTTTCTTTTTTTTCCCTATCAATAAATTTTTTTTCTATTTAATTATTAATACTCTCTCCTTTACACAAAAAAAAGTGCCTTTTGAAATTTTTTTGTTGCTAAGGATATATTTTCAATCCATATAAAATGAGGACATTGTGATACGAGAACCTATATCCACAAAAGAAATTCTTTTTGTGGAATAAATTTTTATTGGGAAAAAAATGGAATAGGTTCGCATTTTGAAGGTGGATTTCTGTTTTATTTTCCATGTTTATTTCTTATTTAGTTCCTTGAATTTCTGTTTTATGCAGATAAGGAGGTCTTCCTACCATAATGTGGTGAGAGTAAATGAGATTCAGAAATACATCGACATTGCTTGTGTCCAAACATACATCATCAACAGTGCCAAAATTGTGTTCCTTAATGAGCGTCCACAGCCTAAGCAAGGAAAAGGAGTTACTAATACCTGTGAAGTTTGTGGCAGAAGTCTTCTTGACACTTTCCGGTTCTGTTCTCTTGGCTGCAAGGTGAATTTTCTGCCCTCCGTTCTCATTTTACCTAACTAATATTTTTGTGTTGTTGCTTTTACGAGTTTTGAGGATTTTTTGTAGACTGGTTTAACTGAATTTGGATTCGGTGAAGTTAAGAGTTTCACACTTCTGTTAAAATGTTACACAAGTATAGTATAGGGTTGAAGAGTATTAGACTAAAAGTATCAAAGTTTGATATGGAAGTTTGTGCTGAACTCATTTAATATTTTCCTATTGGATTGACTATCAATCTAAACGCGATTTTGGTATGGGGTTTCTCTTACAGGAATGAAACTATACCCTCTGTTAACCTAACCTCGTACTGATTTCAATGCCATTTTTCACGTTTGGTAAAACCAACCCAAACCCCCCCCCCCCCAATAAGGTGGATGGAGTTTACGTGTTTGAATTTTTCTTGATAGCTTTGTGTTGAAATGTACTTCGTTATGAATGTTCTTTGCAATTTTCTTCCGATCGTAACCGTCCTAGTGTCCCGATTTCTCAACTTTCCACGTCCTTTCCTTTTGTGACACTGATTGGGAATTCTTTTTTCTAAAATTTACTACTATCATATTGACTATCTGTTTGTGACACTTGTAACAGCTTGGAGGTATCATGAGGGGTGAACCGGAGATCACATTCACACTGAAACCGAAACATAATCGGGATGAATTCCACGGGTTTGAATCAGACGAGTCCTCAACCCCAAAGAAGATCCGCAAGACGATCCATGGTTTCAACAGATTCCTGGATGCCCCTATGTTTCCATCTGATTTTCGCGGTATCTATGGTGGTGGTTGCAATTACAAGTCTTCTGGTTCCACTTCTGGAGATGAGGAGCAAGGCTTCCACAGTATCTCCCCACGCACTCCGCCAATTTGCGGCCACCGGAATTCTAGGAGGAAGGGCATTCCGCACCGTGCTCCGTTTTGATGACGTGGCTCAAGAATCCACAAATATCTCGAGCACTGTCGTGGGCTAATGGACTGGAACAGGGAAAAAAGGGTATAGAAACAAAAGAACGTTCGATGCTATGTCAAGTTGTTAGATATTTAAATGGGACCAAAAATCTGAAAAATAAAAATGTGACATACGGAAAACAGAGAAGGGAACGTGGAGTATATAAATATATATATATATATATATATACAGTTTTCGTAGTATGGTGTGTAAATACGGTTTCGACTGGCCGCCTTAGAAATATGGACTTTTTATGTTTTCTTGATAAATAGATGCAACAGAATACGTTGTACATAAGATGTTTTATGGAGCAGTACTTAATGAATGTTGTACACGTGTATAATATGTGGTTTGATATTTAAAATGCATTTAATTGATGTCTAAATTATTGTGTATCCATGTTTTTTGATACTTAAAATGTATTTGATTACTAAAAAAATACGTCGTAATTTATGTCGGTATAATTGGTTAATGATTTGAAAACTTCAACGAATCAACATGGGAATGACACGGTAATTATGGTTCTTTATATTGTGAAATGGTTTTTTCTTTAAGTAGGTGGTGTTACTCAACGTAAGTCGACCAATGTTGCGTGCGTTTGTGCTTCCTGCTTGTTGGATGGAACCACTTCCTTAGATGTTGGATTTTGAGCAGGCCGTACGCGACATTAGTTGACTTAGCCGAGTTGCACCAATTAAGTTAATTGCAATTTGAGGTTAGCTACTAGTTTAAGGCATTAAGCCCTTAAAAATAGTTCTTATTTTCAGACTGACTAATTCAAATCACATGTCTTATTCAATGGCGGTTTCAATTTGATTCAATGGTTATATTATAATTATTTTTTTTATTATTATAATAATTAATTATTATAGTAATTATAATAATATCCGTTAAAATAATATGAGACAAAAGATGAAATAAATAATGAAACAGATGATTTGAATTCTAGAGACAATTGAGAAACAAAAAGGTGACAATTGAGAAGCATAAATGGGCAGATATATCCGAATGGTATCTTATGTTACATCTCATACATAATTGTCATATAATTTTATTTTTTTATTTATTAAAAATTTTAAATTAATTTAAATACATAAATATGACTTGACAAGTTATACGTGAAATATAACAAAAAATAAAATCAATAGTAAAATAGGAGATCTGAATTCATTGATTATCCTTAAAAAAGACTTTTTATTCAAAGTATAATACATACCGGCACAAGTGGTAAGTGGTTAGAGAGGTAAACAAATTGAGTGTAGTTGACTATTGACGTATTTAGATTTCATTTGTATAATTAATTGAATTTGAAATATAATTTGTATAAGGTTTGTGTAATTATCGAGAATATAAATCTAACCTGATTAGTTTGAAATTTTTGAATAATTTATATCAAATGTATATAAAAAAAGATAAATATACTATGATATATCTTATAAGATATATCATAATAAAAATTATATTATATTATAAAATAAAATGACATTGTTTTGTATAAAATAAAAAATAAAATAATTAAAATGACGTTATTTTCTTTAAAATACTGATTTAATATAATGTACCTACTTTACTCTTTATATCTTCATACCATTCGTTAAACTTTTACATTAAACTCGAATTAAAGTTCAAATTAAATTTTTAGTTGAATAATCGTAAATCAAATTGGAATCATTTAGTTCGATTTACGGTCATGTTTGAAGTTTTCCTTATTTTAGGAATTAATTATTAAATAAAGTAGTTTATTGAGATTGGTTTAACAAGAAAATTATGTGTAGTGTAGATAAGATGAGTGGTTGATTACCGGTGACTCGAATGTATCATCATCCTTTTTAATTTATGTGTTTTTGTTTTCTTGTGTTGGTGGTCTGTGGCGGCCAATGTCGTGGAAAAGCTATTTTAAGCTTGGAGGACACGTAACACCCACCACTAATAATAATAATAAATACTCCATCAATATCAAATAGTAGCAGTAGATACAAATAAAGCTTGGAAGAGGTCCCTGTCGGTGCTCTCTCCATCTCTATCCCTATCGATCTTCCAGATGTTCTCTGACGTTCGATGAATCTGCCACCTTAAGCCTCCCATCCTGTGTTCGTGTCTCTCTCTTTTTCTCAATTTTTACAGAAATAATTTATATTTCAATCTTTCTTTCTCTTATTATAATGACAAATTTCTGAATATATGATGATTTAAAGTATTTAAATTATGTCTCAAAATATAATTATTTGATGATTGACGACACATGAATACATTTAGTTTTATAATTAATTATAAACAATCACATTATTTTATATTGTATTTTTAATATCAACTCTTAATCATTGTATTAATATTTTTTTTGTAAATTTATTATTAAATTCTATAATCCTGTTATTATCAATAAATACTAGTAAAGTAGTATCTATTTTGGAGCAGAGGGAGTGGTACAAGTTACCATTACAGTGTAATATATATTATACTTATCTAGAATATTTTATGTGTTATTTTGTTATACAAAATAAGTCTTATATATATATATAAATTTTCATTTTATTACATTAAAAATTATGTTAAAATAAACATGACAAATTACGTGTCTTCTAAAATTTACGTGTGACTTTTTACCGAGAACCGATGGAGAGAGGTTTACGTCGACTAGTTGATGCCCTGAAGAGCCGTGAAGACTGAGAAAGGCTGCGCTGGTGGAGGTGATTCTTGCTTTTTTGGTAGTGACCTTTTTAATTTATTATTCTCCTAACAACGATTATTGCAAAATTTGAATAAAGAAAAAGAAAAAAGCATATTTAGAACAAAAGCAGAATTATTAGGGTCACTAAAATTATTGAGGCCTGGAAAATCGAAACAGAAGAAGACAGTTGTTGATGAATGGTGCCATAGATGACGTCCATCTCAAAAGTTAGTACAACATGAAGCTCTGGTTAGTTTGGCTGTTTATTATTATATTATTATTACTATAAATTAGTTAAAAAATTCGTGCAAGACACTAGATATAATTTTATTTATTTATAATAAAAAATAAAATTTATTTTATATTTTCATACATATATTTAAAAATAATACAAAAATATTTATGCATATATTAAAATTTAATCTATTTAAAATTTAATCACTTATTATAATTGAGTAGTAAAAATTATAAAATATTTAATAAAATTTATAAATAATATTAAAATTCATATACATGTGTGTCTGTGTAATATCTTTCATATGCTATCAACTTATTTTTTGATAAAATAAACTAATATGTATTTGATTTTAAATACATAAAATTACACTACTTGATGTATTACTTATTTATTTTTCATAAAATTATAATTTTTGTTTACTTTTAAAAATTGGATCCTCTTAGTTGTCAATATATATATATATATATTTATATTATACAGTTTATGTCAATTCCTGATAATGATTGATTTGATTAATTTTTGAATTAATGCATCTTTTTTACTTTAGTTGTGTATAGAAAAAATTTATTTTTTAAAATTTTTACTTAGATATATATGTTAGAATTTATAAAAGTATTTGCTTCTTAACAAAGTTCATTAACATATGGATATAGATAAGTAGATATATAGTTGCAGTAATCAAGAACTTTTCACGGATAAATAAATTTGATAAATTAATTTGAAAATGAATTAGGTAAAAATTATGTTTTTAATTAATATTTTTTTTGGAAAAA
>JAUMHB010048646.1:0-16971 GCA_032359685.1 Pittosporum tobira
TTGAAGTAGGGGGGCTATAACTAGAGATAGAGTAGCAACTAATTTAGGGAGATTCCACTATCACAACAAAATAAATTCCATAACTTGCATGATAAACCAATTGATTATGAATGGGTATGTGAAGTCGAAATCTTAACACACTTTCTTATTATTGATAAAATCCTAAAATTTATTAGTTTTGTTATTTTTGTTTTTATTAAGTAGTTAGTTCCTTTAAATCAAAAATCAAAGTTTTTATCAATCAAATTAGGTAAGTTAAAGGTCAAAATTGATACATAATTGATTTTAATCCTCGTGGGAACGATATTTTTAATACAATCTGATTAGTGTACAATTGCACTTCTCACCGATCACACACGGGCACGTTTGAATTGAATTATAGGGAGTAAGGGAAATTTCTAAAAAGTTGGACTTATTATGGATGCTTGTACTTAAGTTGTGTGGAAATTTTGCTTATATATGATGAAGTATTAGGTTATTGATTGTGGCTTATTAGTCTTAGATAATTTTTTTCCCAAACTTTGTCACTTCATAAATATTTGGTTAGTTTGAGTGTTATAAATCAAGGGGTCAAATTTTCGTACATATATAATTTCCATAAATCAAGTGTTAATAATTTTTGATTAGTTTGCTTGAGGACAGACAAAAGTTTAAGGTTGTGAGAATTTGAGAAGTGTTTATTTGATATATTATTATATGTTTATTTCTCTTGGTTTATTATTAAATTTGCATGAATTTGGCTTTAATATCCTTGTTCTGGGCTAACAAATGCTCAATCTAAGGGATTAGATTTGTTTATTATTATTGGCTTATTTTGCAGAGAATTGGGCTTTAAAAGGCTTATTTTGGACGAAAATTGAGTTTTGGAGGAATCCCGGACGGATAAGGATTGCTAAGAATCAAAGTTGGAAGCAAACTAAACTTACAGAGGGGCTTACGGCCTACCTTATGGCCGTAAGGTGGCCTACGGCCGTAACTTAGGGTGTAAGCTGGCTCGTACGATTTGTCACGATTTCTATTGACTTTTCCGGAAGGCTTTGACTTACTCGATTTTGGGCTTTTCTAAGGCTTTTTGACATGGACCAAGACAACAAATCTAATTTGAGTCAAATTGTGAGAAGTCTCGTGATTATAAGCTATAAAAAAACCCTCATAGCTTAGATTTCTAGAATCCATATGACAAACGATCTAGAGAAGATCAAGAATTCAAGGATGCGGAGACTGGAGGGCTATCAATGAAGACATCCTGCAGACTTTTTATGGGTTTTTCTATCTTTTCTTTTGTATCTTGTAGTCTAATTATGTTGTAATTTTCTTTATACTAAGACTAGACAGATCATATTCATGATTAATTGAAGGTTTATTTAGACTTTATCATGTGTTCCTATTGGTTTTTCATGCTTATTGAGTTATGATTCATGTTCTTAATGTTTTTGACTATTTGATCAATATTTAGATGATCTAGGTTAATAAATTGAAGTACTTGATGGTGAAGATTTATTAATAGTTCAGTTGAATCATAGCCATAAATTAAATCTTTCTAGGAATAGTTCAAGGTGATTTGTGTGGTTTCAGTAGTAGTTAGCTTAACAACGGTTGATGAATCCGGGAATTCCATAGAACTTAATGCTCTCCTACTTATTTAAATTCACATAAGATATGTTGGGTTAATAACTGGAGTATGGATACTTTCAATAGGAACATGCTAGTATCTAATTTAGGAAAATTCTACTGTCATAAACATGTTAAATTAATATAAGCTACATGATAAAGTTAGTAAACCCTAAATTATGATTGAATATGTGAAGTCGAAATCTTAGAAGATTTTCTCTATATTGTTAAATCTTTTATTTAATCTAGATCTTATTATTAGAATAGTTACTTGTTAATAAAAGTCAAATCTTTAATTATTTGCTAGATAAAATAGAGATTAAAAATATTGGTACATAGTTGAAATCATTCTCCGTGGGAACGGTAATCTTTTATATTACAATTTGATTGGTGTACACTTGCACTTAATCCCGATCAGGAGACTATTGCATGATTGGACTATGTACCTAAATTACGACACTATTATTTTAATATACCCTCGAGGCTATTTTGTCAGTTTGGTCTTCTATAACTAATGCCTTCAACTTATAGGGGATATCTCTAAGTCCAAAAGCTTACTCATGATTAACTTCGTTTTCTTCAAACAAGATGGACTAATATGGTTATATATGAATGGAAACCAATCAAAAGGACACCAACCCATAACTGTCATTGATGACCATGACATATCTAGATTGGTTGTGCACTTGAATAGATCCTTCAATTAAAGATGATAAACTTGCCAAAATTCAAACTTACAGACTTCAAGTTCTTGACCTTATAACTATTGTGGAAGATAAGTACAAAGACTTATTTTTCTTAGGTTAAGGTTCCAAACAGATGCTTAAGGAGGTTTCGATGGAGTGGGTAAAGATGTCACATACCTTGGATTAGAATCAGAATCAGTGTTGGGGAATCTATAGTGTTTGGAGACTAGAGGGTATAGAAAGACTTGTGAGGGGATATAAAAGTACATAGAAGAGCCAACTTCTTACAAGAAAAAGAAGGCTAAAAAGGACAAAAATGCGGGTAAGGACAATGTGGTGGTGGTGGAGGAAAGTGCAAAAAAGCAGAAGACTCTTTTGGTAAGAGAATGACACTTGGTGATACGGGAGAACACAATAGAGACCCAAAGATGAAAAAAGAGGACAAAAGGAAAGGTAAACAATAAGACAATTGATTCTGGGATCCCAAGATTGTTATTGGTATTGAAACTTCAATTTATTTATTTAAATTTTATTAAATTTCTCTTTTTCTTAATTGAAGAATGTACTTAAACGATTATATTAAATTCAATAAATATTTATTTGAATACTTTGAAATTACAAAGAATATGAAAATATAATTTTTTACAAAAGAGACTGCACCCGTCAAGTGGAATTGCATGCATATTCGTTTTATAATCTTAGAGAAATCAAGTCAAACATAGTTCTTTACATTTGAGGAATGGGGATAATAATAAAAAAAAATTGTGCTAGACCACCCTTTCAAGTTTTCAATCTAGTGTTTCTTTGTCCTTTTCTTTTTCTTTTTTTCCTCTTTTTTTCTTTCTTTTGCACACTTACACCGTTCTTTCATATTTTCAATGCAAGTGGCCTTCGAGTTTAGGAGTAATATTTTTTTAGACGATCCAAATTAATCAGTCCACTAACAAGATTTATGTCCAAGTCTTTAGGCAAAACAAATCCTCCTGATGCAAGTTCCGAGATGACAAACTATTTATACCAACTAGGTTTGAATTTTTCTCATGGTTTGATAATTAAGCCTCGGTCTTCTTTCATTACTAAGTCACCCTCTTTCAAATCTCGATCCTTGACATGTTTATTGAAAGCACAAGCCATTCTCTTTTGGTAGGCTTGATCATCAAATTAGTTTAATAAATCATATTGTTCTGATGATTTCAAAATCCTAGAAGGTAAGGGACAACCCTTGGGGGAGAATGATGCAACATAGTTTTGTGATAATTTAAATAAAACAATATTGTTTCATTTACTTTATCATTTTCTCATATTTATTTATTTATTTATCATATTTTTAAGTTTGTAATTATCTTTTTAAATCTTAACCAATAAAGTAATTTATCTGATTAAAAAATGAATTACATTATTAGAAAGAGTTATTTGGAGTTAGTAGGTAATCTATTGATAAAATTAATCTTATATGTGACGCTCCCAAATTCTCACTACCGAATTCTTGTGAAAATTGGGTCATTAGATATCATCTCAGCGTACTAAATTGTCAATATTTGACAACTCGTCCTTTTATATCTTATAAGGATCTTACATACGAATGAATATACACACAACGTAAGCATAAAGCTTAATTGAGTAGTTAAGGTCTTACAGTAACAAGGTTCATGTATGAACAGAAGTCGTACAATATTCAATTACAACATTCAAAGTTAGAAAAATTCGAGAAACTTCCTAGTAGTACTCTACCCTGCTCTTCCCATTCGAGAATTCGCCTCGCTCGACTGATTCTGGAAGGTTTATAAATATAGCAAGAATGAGCGAAATGTGTTCAGCAAGAAATTATTCTATTTTGAATAAAATGATCATTCCAGTCAAAAAGATAAAACGATATGGTTTTGAATCATTAAAACTTTAACATTTGAATTCATGAGTTTAATATGAATTCCATCAAAGCATGCATGATATACAAATAGACGTAATATCATGTCATTTTAACATTTAAAATTATAAATAATTGAACACCAAGTGGGTGGCATTTCTACCCGACACTTTGTCAATTTGTCATCCTCGACACACAGTCAAGTTTAACAACTCGTGCTTGTATACGTCACAGCTACAAGAGTTAACCATGTGGGCTTCCAGTAAACTGGTCTTTAGCTATGTTCAATATTCGATCTCAAATTATCATGAATCATGTGATAATGATAAACGCTTCAATAATATGACATGTTTATACATGGTAGATATGCATAACCATTTTAAGCAAGTTCAAGATTTATGCTTGAACAATAAATAATCTATAATCAGTTAAAGTTGTACAATCATAGCAAATACATATGATGAAATTTAAATTATATGTACGAAAAGCTGAATAAAACATATGCATAAGTAAGCAATATCTTATACAAAAGTGGGGAATAATAAACTTGCATGCATAAGTGGAAAATAACTTATACATAGAGGTGGAGAGTAATAACTTGCCTTAGCGAAGCTTCTTAAAATTTCCGTGAAACGCATTTAGCAGTCAGTGGTTTTTCTTCCTCACTAATGTACGTTCTTATAATAATAGCAGCCTACCGTTAGTATCATCGTTTTAAAATAGGTCTCTCACTCTCAAAATAATCCTAGGCATCTTAGAGTTTTCATAATTTTGAAATGACATAAATGCACACAAAATTCAAAGGGCAAAATTATCATTATTTGATAATTTGTCATTTGAATTATTCTGTCCAATTTATTCCTTGTATTTATCCCGAATTATTCTTAACCCTAAAATACTTCATCGAATTCTCGTTCGGATACAATACGAATATGACACTCGTATGAAAATATATGATATTTTAATGCAATAAATATGTTGTGTAATCACATCGTAATAATATTCAAAGCATTGAAAGGAATTGAACATAATATTTCTTAAATATTCTAATTTATTATCTAAATAAAATAGAATTTAATTGGATACAATATTTTTCTTATTTAAGAAAATTAAATTTCCAAGTTAAAAAATAAATTTAACATGTTCTTTACTAATTTTTCCAACTCAATGGCATTGTTGTAAATAAGGGTAGGTGACAGTTTTGTAATTAGTATTATAGTGATATTTTTGTAATTAACACTACAATGACATTTTTATAAATAATGCAGTAGTGACATTTTTGTAAAAGTGCAGCAGTGGTATTTTTGTAAATAATGCAACAATGGCATTTTTATAAATAATGCAACAGTGACATTTTTGTAAATAAGCCTTAAGGGCCATTTGGTAATTTGGTAATTTGGTGCAGAGGGGTATTTTGGTAAAGTACATAGAAGGGTATTTTTGTCTTTTGGATAAAAGGGTATTTTGGTAAGTATGCTATCAGGGGTATTTTAGTAATTTAATACTTTTAAAAATAATGATAATAATAATAGTAATAATAATAATAATAAGGATAATATTAGCATAAGAATTTAATAAAACTGGTATTAGGACAGTTGACCAAGTCGACCATTGACTGGTTGGCCTGGTCAACCCCTTCTCCTTAGATCCGACCATCTGAATGACTTGACTGCCCAGTCTTCTTGGTCGCCCGTTATGGCAATGGCCTGCAGTAACTGGATGGTCGTCCTGGTTTGTGAAGATTTCAAACTTTTCACCATAGAGGTATGGTCAGATGAACAGTGCAAGTGTACACCAGTCAAGTTATAGTATATAAGATTATCGATCCCACGAGGAATTGTAATTTACCAACTATATACCACTTAGATAATTCTTCATTAATCTAACCAATTAATACAGATTTGATTTTTCATAAAATTTAAACTAATTACTAAACAAATCTAAATTATTTAAATAAAATAAAAAAGAATGCTAAGATTTCGATTTCACCTATCCATTCATAATCAAAGTCAATCGATTTACCATGCAAGTTATAAATTTTATCTATTGTGATAGTAGAATTTCTCAATTTTAGATAGCTACCATATCTCTAGGTATAACATCTCTAATTCAACTTACCAGTCTCACAGTTTCCAGGCGAAATTTAAATAATTTGAAAAGCATTAAGCTCTTTGAAAATTTCCAAATTCATTAACCTAAGTATAATTACTATCAAAACCGCACAAATCACCTTGACCTATCTCTAACAAAGTTTAACTTATGGTTATGCCTCAATTTGCACTCACTAATCTTCCCCTCTTGGTCCTTCAATTATATGACAAAAGATCATCTAAATAGTAACTAATTATTTAGAAGCATTAAACTCATAAGACATACCTCACAACAAATAGATCCATAAAAAGCATGATAAAATAATAACTTTAATTATTCATGAGTAGGATCCATCTAGTCTTAGCATAAAGAAAATTAGAGCATTACTATTTTACAAAATACAATGGAAAAGATAGAGAAACCCATTAGAACTCAGCAGGATGTCTTCGTGTATAGCCCTTCGGTCTCCGCCTCCTTGAGCTCTAGATCTTCTCTGGATCGTATATTGTATGAAAAGTGTGAAAATTGTTTTTTAGAGAGCTAGGAGGGAGTTTATATAGGCTTAGTCTTTGGGTCTTCTCCGAATTTGATTCTGATTAGGTTTCATGCTTGAATAAAACTTTGAAAGCATATAAGAAAGCCCAAAACTGCCTTGGTCAAAGCTACACGAAAAAGTCAACAGAATTCATGATAAATTGTACGGCCATCCTTACGGGCTGTCTTATGGCCGTAAGCTGCCTTACGGGCTGGCTTACAGCATTAATCTAGGTTGTAAGGCCCTCAGGTCTTTGATTTTTGCTTCTGCTTTGATTCCAGGCAATCCTTGCTCGTCCGAGATTAGGTCAAACTTCATTTTTTGTTCGAAATAGGCTTTTTCAAGCCCAATTCTCTGCAATGTAAGCCCAATAAAAATAAAACATATCTAATCCCTTGGATTGATGATTTGTTAGTCCCAATAAGGATATATAAACCCAATTCATGCATTTTTATAATAAATTAAGAGAATAAACATAAGAAAATATGTATATAAAAAGTACTGATCAAATACCCCCAAGCTTAAACTGTTGCTTGTCCCCAAGCAAACTAATCTTAAAAAATGAACTTTAAGGAAATTTAGTCTTTTGATTTTTTTAATATTGAAATCCACCTAAATTTTTATGAGTTGACAAAATTAGTGATGAAAATTATCTAAGACTAGAGATCTATAATTTAAGAAATCAATACTCTATCATACATAAGCAAAACTTCGCACAACGTAAATATGCGTATCCACAATATGTCTAAGTTTTCATAATTTTCCCCTACTCCCTATGATTTAATTCAAAACTTGTCTATGTGCTCATGTGCAACATCTATTAACTCAAAGATATTTAAAATACGAAGTTGGACTTTTACCTTTAAGCGCAATGCTTTAGACCTCTGACTGAATGGACAGTTTCTCTTATCCACTAGCATAGATCGTCCCTTTAAATACTAAGATCTCAAAGGAGCACTTGATTTTTTCTCGTATATTTTTTTTCATAAAAGCCTATACAGTTGATGGGCATTTCGCTCTAGTTTCTTTCCAACTCTTTATTCTATTTTTCTTATTTTTTTCCCATTTTTTCGAATTTATCTCTCTCTCTCTCTCTCTCTCTCTCTCTTTCGAGGTCAAGTGTTTCTCTAGTAATCAAAAGCACTCAAAAGTCACCAAGGAAGTCCAAACACTTTACCGTATTTTTAATAGTCTTTTTTGAAGCATTTCAATATTTAAGAGTTAACAAGAAGTGATATGAAAACAACATTCTAAGCCAAATATAGGATAATAGGAGATTATCATAATTTCATAGGCCTATTATGGATATAAAGGACCTAAGCATGCAAAATTCGACTCATATAATCCTAAGTATCAATCCTCAAACGTAGAATACTAGTTCCAAATAATTTTAAAAACAAACTATGTCCTATCATTTTTCTCATTCGGTTAAAAGCATGGAACTTCATTTAAAGACAACTCATGGGTTTTTGAATATTTTTGTATTTTTTGAATTTTTTGATTTTTATATAATAAAAAATTTCAAATAAAAACAGCTAATAAAACCTAAACACAAAGAAATTCTAGCAACCCAAAAATAATAAATAAGGAAGAACAACAAACATATCATCCCCTCACCCAAGCTTAAATCATACATTGTCCCCAATGTATAGCAAATATAGCACATAATGGGAGAAAGGGAACAAACACACCTGGTTAAGAAGATGGAGGCCAAGGCTCCAGTGACTCCCACCAAAGCTTATTTGCCTCCAGATATTTTGGAACATTTGTCTTGTCCTCCAGGCGTAGTCCTTCTTTAATTTGCTGCACCATAACATTCAACAATCGATCCATTGCATCACTTAATTTAAACATATACTCCACTTCTTTGTCTATGGTGTTAATCATCCACACATCCTTATGCTCGCTTGGGTACTTTATCGTCTTCAGGATATTGAACGTGACTTTGTCTTCACATAATCGTAGCACCAATTTGCCTTCTCGTACATCAATCAGAGCCCCTCCTGTTGTTAGGAAAGGCCTTCCCAAGATATTTGGCACTTCAACTTCTTCTTCCATTTTAAGTATTACAAAGTCGGCTAGATGAACAAATTTATCCACCTTTACCAACACGTTCACCCCTATACCCCTCGGATATTTGATTGATCTATCCACTAACTAGAGTGACATAGTGGTGTCCTTTATCTCACCTACCCCAAGCTTCATGTAAACTGGATAAGACATCAGATTTATGCTTGCTCATAGATCGCATAATGTCTTGCTAAACGGCATATCCACAATTTGACATGGAACGGTGAAACTCCCTGGATCCTTTAACTTTGGTGGCAACTTGGTCTAGTAGATTGCAGAACATTCTTTGTTCAACTTCATAGTCACTCCATCATCCAGTTTCCTTTTATTTGAAAGAATATATTTCAAAAACTTCGCATAATTTGGCATAGAGTGAGGGGGTCAACGAAAGGGAGGTTGATATGAAGTTTCTTGAATTCTTCTATGAATTTAGAAAACTGGGCTGAATTCTAATTTTTCTTTATGAGTCTCCCCCAGATATGAAAATGGAAGAGTATAAGGATTCAGGGTCGACTCCTCATTTTTTTCTCAGAAGATGAGGATTGTACGTGTGTCTGCTCCTGTTCTTCCTCATTCTTCTCTTCAACTTCTTTTTTAATCTTCTTTTCTGCCTCCTTTATTTTTTTACCAATTTTTAGTGTGAGGGATTTTACTTAATCCATCAGATTAGAAGAAAATTCTTTCTTTTGTTTGTCTTTTAATATCTTCCTTTGCATAAGTCTCCCCAGATATGGAATTAGTGGCATTTATAGATTTAGAACAGGCTCTTCCATTTTAGTTTGAGATGATGAAGATTGTTTTTTCTTTGATTCAGCTTCCTGCATCTTCCCTAGCACAAGTCTCCCCAGATATAGAATTGGAGGCGTGTAGCGATTTGGGGCAGACTCTTTCTCTTTTTCCTCGACCACTGGTGTTTTCAATTCTTTACCACCCCTCAAAATAATGGCATTCATATGGTCCTTCGAGTTTTTCTTAGTATTGCTTGGTAAAGAACCATTAGGCCTTGTGGTCATCTACTACGCTAGTTGGGCCACATGTTTCTCAATGTTTCTAACGGCAGCCTCTGTGTGCTGAATGTGCGCATTAGTGTCCTTCAAACATTCCTCAACTATTTGGGCCAACCTTCCAATCATTTCCCCTAAATGCGTATTAGGCGTCTCTTCCGGTGGTGCCCATGGAGCTGGTTGATTTTGACCTCCCCATTGTAAATTAGGATTATTTTGACATTCTAGATTATAAGTGTTGGAGTAGGGGTTGGTCATGTCAAAGTAGTTTGGATTCCTGCCACAGTTGGAAAAAAATAGTTAGTATTTTCATAAGGTGTAGGGAAATTGTTACCAACCTGGCAATTAATACTCCTATGGTTGCCTCCACAAAAGTCACAAGAGAATCCCTGTATGTTTAAAATATTGCTCAATTGAGAATTGAATGTCTTTGTTAACGCATCCATCTTTACATTCAATACTGCTAGGGTTAACACATCTATCTTTGCATTCAATGCTGCTAGAGTTGCAAACTCCCCCATTGTCTTTCTCTGGTTCAACATGTTTGCTTCTTGATTTAACATTATGAATTAACTAAGCCAAACCTAAACCTGCAAAAACAAAAGAAAATAGTAAAATAGAAAAAAATGGCTAGTCTAAGCAAAGAATTTTCAATAGTTACAATAATTAAAAAATTAAAAAATTCCCTGGCAACGGCGCCAAAAACTTGGTCGGATGAATAGTGCAAGTGTACACCAGTTAAGTTACAGTATATAAGATTATCGATCCCACGAAAAATTGTAATTTACCAACTATGTACCACTTAGATAATTCTTCACTAATCTAACTAATTAATAAATTTTTGATTTTTTATATAATTTAAACTAATTATTAACAAATCTAAATTAGGGTTTTAAATAAAATAAGAAAGAATGCTAAGATTTTGATTTCACCAACCCATTCATAATCAAAGTCAATCTATTTACCATGCAAGTTATATATTTTATCTGTTGTGATAGTAGAATTTCCCAATTTTGGATAGTTACCCTATCTCTAGGTATAACATCCCTAATTCAACTTACCAGTCTCACAGTCTCCATGCGAGATTTAAATAATTTAAAAAACATTAAGTTCTTTGGAAATTCCTAGATTTATTAACCTAAGTATAATTACTACCGAAACCGCACAAGTCACCTTGAACTATCTCTAGCAAAGTTTAACCTATGGTTATGCCTCAATTTTCACTCGCTAATCTTCACCTCTCGGTCCTTCAATTACATGACAAAAGATCATCTAAATAGTAGCTAATTATTTAGAAGCATTAAACTCATAAGACATACCTCATAATAAATAGATCCATAAAAAGCATGATAAAATAATAACTTTAATTACTCATGAATAGGATCCATCTAGTCTTAGCATAAAGAAAATTAGAACATGATTATTCTACAAAATACAATGAAAAAGATAGAAAAACCCATTCGAATTCGACATGATGTCTTCATGTATAGCCCTCCGGTCTTCGCCTCCTTGAGCTCTAGATCTTCTCAGGATCATATATTGTATGAAAAGTGTGAAAAGTGTTTTTTAGAGAGCTAGGAGGGAGTTTATATAGGCTTAGTCTTTGGGTCTTCTCCGAATTTGATTCTGATTAGGTTTCTTGCTTGAATAGAACTTTGAAAGCATATAGGAAAGCCCAAAACTGCCTTGATCAAAGCTACAAGGAAAAGTCAATAGAATTCACGATAAATTATATGGCCTTCCTTACGGGTTGTTTTATAGCTGTAAGCTGCCTTACGGGCTGACTTACAGTCGTAAGCCAGGCCGTAAGGCCCTCATGACTTTGGTTTTTGCTTCCAGTTCGATTATAGGTAATCTTTGTTCTTCCGGGATTAGGTCAAACTTCGATTTTTGTCCAAAATAAGCTTTTTCAAGCCCAATTCTCTGCAATTTAAGCCCAATAATAATAAAACATATCTAATCCCTTGGATTGATGATTTGTTATTCCAAACAAGGATATAAAAGCCAAATTCATGCATTTTTATAATAAATCAAGAGAATAAACTTAAGAAAATATGTATATAAAAAGCACTGATCAAGGTAGTGCCTCTAAATCTTCAAGGCGAAGACAATAGCTGCCAACTCCAGGTCGTGAGTAGGGTATCTCTTCTCAAAATCTTTCAGTTGCTAGGAATCATATACAATCACCTTTTCATGCTACATCAACATGCATCCCAAGCCTTTTAACAATGTATCATTGTATACTACAAACCCTCTAGTCTCATCTGGTAGTGATAAAAATGGGGCCGTAGTCAGTCTCTTTTTCAACTACTGGAAACTCTGCTCACATTTTGGGGTCCATTTGAATTTGACTGTCTTTTGGGTTAAGTTTGTTAATGGCATAACTATCTTCGAAAAATCCTGGACGAATCTCCGATAGTAGCCAGCTAACCCTAAGAAGCTTTTAATCTCCATCGGCGTCTTAGGTTGGACCCATTTGGCCACGACTTCCATTTTAGATAGGTTCATAGTGATACCATCCTTATCCACCACGTGTCTAAGAAATTGTACTTTCTGTAGCCAAAATTTTCACTTTGATATCTTAGCGTACTATTTCTCCATTCTCAACACCTCCAGTGCTATCTTGAGGTGCTCTATGTGCTCCTTCTTCATTTTTGAATAGATCAGGATGTCATCTATGATCACTATCACAAATTTATCCAAGTATGGTTTGAATGCCCCGTTCATCAGATCCATGAAAGTAGCTGGCGCATTTGTCAAACCAAATGGCATCACTAGGAATTCATAATGTCCATAACGCATCCTAAATGCGGTCTTCTATATATCTTCTCCTCGGATCTTCAGCTGGTGGTATCCAGATCTCAGGTCAATTTTTGAAAAGTACGTCGCACCTCTTAGTTGGTCAAACAAATCGTCAATCCTAGGTAAGGGATACCTATTCTTAATTGTAATCTTGTTTCACTCTTTATAATCGATACATGGTCGCATTAATCCATCCTTCTTTCATACGAACAGTACTGGCACTCCCCATGGTGAAACACTTGGTCGTATGAATCCCTTATCTAGCAACTCTTGCAGTCATTCCATCAGCTCTTTCATTTCCACCGGTGCCATACGGTATGGTACCTTCGAAATCGGGGCGGCTCTAGGGGTTAAGTCGATGGGAAACTCTATTTCTCGATCTGGGGGCAGTCCTGGTAGTTCCTTTGGGAATGCATCTGTAAACTTGTTGACTACCAAGATGTCTTCAATGCTGACTTCATATAATCGTGTATCTCGTACGTGGGCCAAGTAAGTTGAGCATCCCTTCCTCATCATTCTCTTCTCTTTGACCATCGTCAAACAATTCATTGGTTTTGGGTTTCTGCTACCGAAGAATGAAATTCTGTCGTTCGCAATCATTCTGAGGATAATCTTCTTCTTTTGGCAATCTATTTTCGCTCTAAACGCATTCAACCAATCCATCCCTAGGATGACGTCGAATTCCACTAAAGGAAACGGTATTAAGTCGGCTGGGAGTTCATGGCCATCAACTTCTATTACGCAACTTTTATATACATCATATACAGGGAATGCTTCCGACTGGATACTTCTACATCCAATGGGATTTTTAATTTTATGTTTTTTATATTAAATTTATTCATGAATTGGGCAGATACAAAAGAACGAGTAGCTCCCGAATCAAACAGTATGCAGGCAAGTATTGAATTAACAAGTAGTGTACCTGCCACCACATCAACTGAATCTGTGGCATCCTTGATAGTCATGTTATAGGTCCAGGCAGCAGGACGCAGTGGTTGTGTATTTTCTCCGATTAGCAACAGCCTCGGTCCCTTCCCACTCCCTGCAAAGTTGGTAGAATTCTTGGGGCAATTAGGTGAGATGTGCCCTTTCTTTCTGTATGTGAAACACACATAGGTACTCGGGTTCGGGCAGTTGGTTGCCATGTGGCCGGGTTGACTGCAATGGCAGTAAACATTCTTCCCTTTCAAGCACGGTCTATTGTCATGGTTCTTCCTGTAACATTTGCACTCGTCCCCCTTCTTCCTCGTCCTCTACTACTCTCCACACTGGGCCTCTTTTGATTATTGCTCTCCTGAGCCTTATTTTACTGGCTGTGGTTCTCCTCAGCCGATCCTCCTCTATTCTATTTCCCTTTCTTCATATCTTTCTTCTTGTTACCCTTGTTGAATTTTGACAGGGCATCTCCACTTCCTTCAGCGATTGTTGCCTTCTTCACCAGCTCCACATAATTGTCTATTTCAAGGACAGCTACCCTATTGTAGAGCCAAGGTTTTAACCCTTGCTTAAGCCTTTTAGCTTTCCTCCTCTCAGTGTTGACTTGATGAGGAGCAAAATGTGCAAGTTCATTGAATTTCACATCATACTCCGCCATGGTCATGTCCTATTGCTTCAGCTCTAGAAATCTTGTCTCCATCCTGTCTGCCATGCTTGTGGGGAAATACTTCTCGACGAACAGTTCTTTGAATAACCTCCAAGCAATGACCCCTTCTTCTTTAGCCTCTCCGGCTGCATCATTTTCTCCCACTTCTTCGTTCCTTTCTTCTTTTTGCTCAGTGGCTTTTCCACCAGAAGTTTGCTTCCCTTTTCAGCAGGTATGAAGTGAACACTATCTTTTGGTTGTCTGTGACACGGCAGATCTTGAAGGCCTTTTCTATGTCCTTTATCCAGGTTTGAGCCTCTGTCGGCGTGTTACTACCCTGGAAGGTAGGTGGCTGCACATTCTAAAATTCTTTGAACGTGAATGCGTGTGGGGCTATGCAGTTTTGATTCTGGTTGTTGTTATTTGGAAGGGGTGGCATATTCTGGAAAACATCCCGCAACATGTTCATAAACTTTTGCATTTAGTTCTGCATCAGGTTCTCAAGCTGAGCCTGACGGTTCAATGGTGGTTATCCTCTTCTTGGTGGTATGGTTCTATCATAAGATAGGGTATTTGCATATTTAGATACATATACAAAAATACACAGTTACTCATGCGTTAACATAAATGAGGATTTCATTGATTCAAAGGAAATGTTACATAAGATAGAAATAGTAGTTCTAAGTTACAATACGTCGTGGATTCATCGATCTGGGTAAAATTTATATTTTTAACCTAACTACCTAATGTTATGACATTAGTGGTCCTTAACCCATCGGTAGGTCTTCTCATGGCTTGCTAGAGCAGAATCGTACTGCTTCTCGAGGTGACTAGCTACGTGTTTGATGAAGGCAGGGGTCTGCTCATGCATCTCTGCAGTTCGTAGGTGATTAACACACCTCCACGACTTGTCAAAAGACTGCGTATAACCTGCAGTAATCCTCTTCGCAGCATGCTTCCAATGTTATGCAGTCTGTACGGCGTACTCGCTCTTGGCATGCAAGTGTAGAATTTCTTTGTCTATTTTTCTGAGTAGTTCTTCAATTTCCTGAAGTCTCTCCCATAGACGATCCTCACTCATCATGTTTAAGCAGGACATTGGGAATGGGGGTAACTGGGCAGGCGGTGATATAGGTGTGGCCAACTCTTCCTCAGTTGGGTTGGTCTCTTCCTCAACCATCAACTCCTCTTCCTCGTTCCTATACTCTTTGTGATTTGACATCTACAAGAAGTTTTAAAGTGGGGTTAGTTATAATTTTATGGAAAGTGTTTTTAATTCTAAGTACATATATGGTTTGACCTGTTCTTTTCCTCATCGTATGGGTTGTAACCGTCTAGGAAGGACCTCATGTCCTCGTCATCATCATCATCATTGTTCACGTAGAACCTCATACTTTCTGGCATTACTTCACTGTCGATGTATTGGGGGTGTGCCCAATATTGTCGCCCGTCTTCGATGGTTCATAAAGGATTTTTTATTACAGGCTCTTCCTGTTCTGACTTAATTTCTAAGTCAAATTCTACCTCGGGAATTTCATACTCAGGAAGTGTGCTGATCGCTACTGTTTCTGGGATATAACACATCTACAAATTTTAACATAAGTGTTAATTAATTGATATAGTTTTTAAGCATATGGGAATTGTTCATAAGGTCTCTACGATTCGTATAATCAAATTTTAGACGTAAATTACGCTCTCAAGCTATTTAGGGTTTTTCTTAACGCTTGGAATTAAGGATTTGTTCTAACTTATAGCTCTAATACCAATTGTGATGCCCCTAAATTCCCACTACCGAATCCTCGTGGAAACCGGATTGTCAAATATCATCTCAGCGTACTGAGTTACCAATATTTGTTAACTCTCCCTGTTATATCTTACAAGGATCTTTCATATGAATGAATATACACACATCGGAAGCATAAAACTTAATTGAATAATTAAGGTCTTACAGTAACAGGGTCCACGTACGAACCGAAGTCGTACAATATTCAATTACAACATTCAAAGCTAGAAAAATTCAGGAAACTTCCTATTAATATTCTACGTTGTTCTTCCCCTTTGACAATTCGCCTCCTGGACTAATTTTGGAAGGTTTATAAACATAACAAGAATGAGCAAAATGTGCTCAATAAGAAATTATTTTATTTTGAATAAAATGATCATTCCAGTCAAAAAGATAAAACGGTATGGTTTTGAATCATTAAAACTTTAACATTTTAATTCATGAGTTTAATATGAATTCCATCAAAGCATGCATGATATACGAATAGATGTAATATCACGTCATTTTAACATTTAACAGTATGAATAATTGAACCCCAATTGGGTGGCATTTTTGCCCGACACTTTGTCAATTCATCATCCTCGACACACAGTAAGTTTAACAACTCGTGCCCGTATACGTCACAGCTATAGGAGTTAACCATGTAGGGTCCCAGTACGCGGGTCTTTAGCTATGTTCAATATTCGATCTCAAATTTTTATGAATCGTGTGATAATGATAAAAGTTTCAATAATATGGCATGCTTATACATGGTAGATATGCATAACCATTTTAAGCAAGTCCAAGAATTATGCTTGAACAATAAATAATGTTTAATCGGTTAAACTTGTACAATGATGACAAATACGTATAATAAAACTTAAATTATACGTATGAAAAGCTGAATAAAACACATGCATAAGTGAATAATATCTTATACATAAGTGGGGAATAATAAACTTGC
>JAUMHB010048712.1:0-16963 GCA_032359685.1 Pittosporum tobira
AGTAAATTGTTTTAAAATATTGTGCCTTTAATAAATTAATATAACACATATTTGAGAGAGTATTAAGTGTTATAAAAATCTTATATTTAATAAAGATTGAAGTACAAAATACACTTTAAAGTTATAATGAAAATATAAGTTACATCTCAAAAAAAAAAATTTAACAAAAATTATTTTAAATTTTTATTTAGTAAATTAAATGTATCATTTGTTATTTTTTTGGTTCAATTTTTTAACAAAATTTGTTAAAACGAGGACAAAATTAAAAAATTCTTAGATCATCATCTTAAATCATTATTTTTTTCGTTTTAACTTTAATTCTCTATCGGTCTTCATCTCAATGCAATAACCTTCATCTCATCCACCATGTCTCTTCCGCCACCAAAATTCAAAACCATCAATCTTGAAAAGCTCCTTTGAGTTCTATTCATACCACTCCCTCTCCCGAGTCGATTTAGACGAGATTAGAAATAAAATAATCTTATCGGCTGTAACACCTATTCAGATTGTATTTTTAATATTCTAAGTTCATTAAACTTGAATTTATTGATTTGAGATATATTTTTATTGCAGCCTTTTGTTAATTTAGGTGATATAACAAATAGTTCATCATTATTTGAGGGCAATTTTAGATGGATCCGATTTTGGGATGGAATTTGTTGGCGTGGTCAAAGATTTGGAAGACGGGGTCTAGATTTTGTTGACAAATGATGATAGAGACAAAGAATTTAGGGTAGAATTTTTGAGACTTGGTTTTATTGGAAGAGTGATCATGTAGGATTTTAAGAATTGGTCATTGAATTTTATGGTAGATAGGTGGTGAAGAGAGAGCTGGGCGAGGAAAGTGTCAACAAGATGGTGGTGGAGAAAGAGCGAGGAGCGGCAATGAGGTGAAGGTGAAAACAAAATCGCTGCATGATATGTAGATGTATTTGATAGATCCACCCATTAATATGTGAAATGCTTTTTCTACCCTTCCGGTGATGATATTATTCAAACAAATTTTAAAGAAACACACGAAAAATTAGGACTAAGTGCATTTAATTCACTAAATAAAAATTTAGGGTGCTTTTTGTTAAAAAAATTCTTTGGGATGCAACTTGTATTTTCGGTGTGATTTCAGAGTGTAAATTGTACTTCAATCTTTAATAAATTAATATTTAATAAATTAATATTAAAAATTATAACATTTAAAATATTCATATTTATGTAACTCTTGGACCTCATTAAAATAATTGAAGTGAAATAAAATTAAAAGTTCAAATAGTTCTATTATTATTATTATTATTATTATTATTATTATTATTATTATTATTATTATTATTATTATTATTATTATTATTCTTATTATTATCATTATTATTATTATATAATATAATATAATATAATATAATATAAATTAAATTAAATTTTTTGTTTGTTTAATATATTTTGTCCCTTAACTCATAGGTATTTTTTCTACAACTTAATAAAGCTATATGTGTTCATCAAAATTAAAATATGTGCACTTATGATAATAATTAAATTTAATAAATTACAGTATTTTTTTATTTGTCTGTTAATTATATTAAATTATTTTTATAAGTTACAAAAAAAAAATACGTTAAATTTATAAAATTTAATGATCTAATCCCTTAATTCTCTCTCTCTCTCTCTCTCTCTCTCTCTCTCTCTCTCTCCCCCTATGTGACCCTATCATTTTCTAATTTCATTAGTTTTTAATCTTTCTTTTTATTTATTCATAACACATTATTCAAATTATAAGATTTGGATTTTTCAATCATGAAAAAGAGTAACAAATGAGAAATGTACAAATTTTAATTTTTAATTTCATTTTTCTTCATATTTTATTTTTAATTAAAATTTAATTTGTATCTATATTGTACTAATTATTTGATAAAAATATTTGACATTGTCAGACCTCAAACGCCAAATATTCAATATTGTTAGAGCTACAAATAACAACCCTACAATGAATTCACAGGTGTGTATATATTTTGTTCTTCTTTGATTCCATAATTTTTATAACATTTTTTTTACTAAAATGTCTTATAATTTTTACAACATTCTCTTTTTAAAAAATTTAGTAAAAATAAATTGTCCGATTTATTTTTATTTTATCTAATATAATCAACTACTTTAACTATAATATATTCTAATATTATGATTCACCATCTTAATCAATACTATATATATCCAAAACTATAATATTAACATTATATAAGTTTATAACCTATCACTTTAATTACTATTATATTATCTAAATTTTAATAATATAAAAATAATTTAAACAATTCTTTCGTAATCGAACACATTTTTTGTCAAGTATTGCAATAATTATGAAATGGAGGAAATAGTTTCCATTTCAAGAAAAAAAGACTTGACAAATGAAGATAAATAAGGTACAATAAATAAAAGAAATGGAAAATCATCGGTAAATGCAGTACTATGCAATAAGGAACTTGATTCCAGAACCAATTTTTCTCAAACTAATAACTCGTCCCAAACTATTTGATAATTTACAAGCTTTTTTGTACCAAAAAAAAAAAAGAAAAAAGAAAAGAAGATAATTTACAAGCTTTTAACTACAACTACCGGGAAAGATCATCATTTTACACTGTATATACTACTAATTATGGACCAAGTACAAGCACTTTTATTGTTCCTTGACTATTTGCAGTCAGCAATGTCGGACTATCACTTTTCCAACACACGGCACTAATGAAGTAAGACCCTGCATCATCATCAGCATCTTCCGTATCGGCACCAAATCTATGCCAAGCTGCTGGTTTAGAAATAGCCTACGAAAAAGAAATTTGTTTAGTTGCAGATTTGGAAAAAAGGGACACGTATTTGAGAAATATGGTAACTAGAGCTTTAGTTTCTCCAAAAACATATAATAACCTTGTGATATGCAAACACTTCATTTGTTTCACTGCCACAAGCAATGTATTCACTATTTACTGAGAGACCCACAAAATTCTTCTCATTCATGTGCCCTCTATACGTGCGCAGCTGCAAAGATTAATAAACAAGGACAGATGGGCTAATTATTTTTCTATTTACAAATAAATAGGAAAGTAATGTATACCTCAAGTTGCGTATCCTAGGCAATCCAAATTATTTAAAATCATAGAGTGATAGAGATGCTCTAATCACTGTTGGCTTAACTGTTTTTCTTTCTTTTCTTTTTCTTTTTTACTCTTAACTATGGAAGCCTCTTCGGCCACTATCTATTTCTGAACCATGACCTATACCCCGTTGAGACAAAATTTCATGATGCTCACCGCCACTAGAGCAACCCCTCGGGGTTTACTGTCGGCAAAAGTCTAGGTAGATATACTACAATCTTTTTGCAGAAATAGTTCTATTTGTAAACTTTACTAACGTCATTAAAAAAATTCTTTCCACATTCACCCGTAAACGTAATGAGTCCACGTTTACCATAATAATGATAATAAACATACTAAGAAATTAGTTTAGTAGTAGTAGCGCGATAATTATAATGAAAATGAGAAAGAAAACTCGTGGATATTGTGTCATTTTGCACTACAATCAATCAAAATAAGACTCCCCATTAAAAAAAAGAAAAGACAATGAGACTCTCATTGCGGAACAAAAAAACTGACATATGAGACTCTTTCTATGTAAAGGTCATGTCATATAATAAGGAATGCATAACATTTGATAGAATGCCTTCTATATATCCCTCTCTTGTTAGTAGCTCGTCTTTCTAGGGTTCTATCAATCTAAGATGGTCGTAGAACACCTTCTTGTGAGTATGTTTAAGAATTCCTAGAGTACACTATATGCATACACATGTAATAGTGCAGCAGTTCCATGCGGTACCAAGCTTATATATTTTTCTCACAACAGAAGTCGGACATATTCTTCCAAAAGCACGGTTAAGCACATACAAGGAAAAAAAAACATAGCATATGACGAGTGCAACTTACTGGTATATCTTCCTTCACATCCCACAAGCGCAATGTGTTGTCTGTAGATGCAGAAGCAAGCTCATTATTTGACATAAATTTTACATAGGAGACAGCTTTTCTGTGGCCGCTAAAAATATGTAGAGGTTGGCTTATATTTCTCAGGTCATAATAATGAATGTGATGATCTGCAGAACCCACCTGCAAGAACCATGTCTATCATAGCTTGTAAGTGGAAGTCATTCATCTAAGTCGTTGATAAGATGATCTTTTTTCTTTGGTTTTTTTTGCCAAGTAACTCGTTGATAATATCAATGTTTCACTGTCCAAACTTTAGAGGGAGTTATAACTGAGTGGAACTTACCGCCACATGAAAGCTAGATCCAGGGTTATATTTCACAGAACAAATATTTGCTTTCATGTCTATATTAATAAAACTTGCCTCCTGTTTCGTACACCAAATTTTGACCTGACAGATACCAATTGCAAACGCACCAAACATTTGAAAGTCAAAATTGTATTAAAGATAATATTGACTAAAATCAAATGTAACACACTAGTTCCGAATATTAGGATTTCACGAATTGAATAAAGAAAGTCAATGTATCTCTTTTTTCAGAAAGGATGTAGTAACTAATAATCAATACACACTGCCTCAAATAATAGAAACTATTTTTTTTCAAAATTTCAAAGTACCTTGCAGTCATCACTACCAGATACAAGCATTGACGGGTTAGTTTGTGAAAAATCAACACTCCATGCTCTTTTCTCATGCTCTTCGTACTCCATCACACTCTGAGAGGAACGTTTAAAGTATTGCTTCTTAAAGCATTCATCGATGAAGTAATCTATTTTTGTACATACAACTCGAAAAAAAGGAAACTTGAAAGAACAGGTATTACCTGACGGGTATTTACATCCCAAACAGTTACTATCCCCTCATAATCACTGCTGGCTAAATGGTTTTTTGTGTACTTATTCCAGCTTAGGCAACTAAGTTTAGAGCGCGTTGACATTTCCACGACAGGACATTGCACATCAGCTGATTCATTCACCACCTGAAAATATTTTATATATGTAATTGTTAACTTGTACAAAATGAACATGATAGTATCGTTCACATATATAAAAGTCCAGAAAACATTATATACTCTTTCATGTCCCTCTGTGAGACAAAGCCAAAAGTCTATATCTTCACTACAAATTAATATGGCAACTCATCAGCATATAGAGCTTGAGACTTACAGAGGAAAACTCAAAAATCTTGATGCTTCGTGAAACACCAGCTGTAGCAAAGAATTCATCATCTCGATCAAATTCTATACTGAAAAATAGAAATGAAACGTTGAAGCATAACATAAGTTTCAAGACCTTTTGAAGCAGCAACTGCTATCATCAAGTAGTTAGACTTCATAATATCTCAACTTCAAAGACAGAGCAACAGATGACAACTGGATTACTTCCTAAGCAAATTATATCAAAAAATGGCGCTCTGTAATGGGTTGTTTCAGTAAGGACTGGTGAGCATAGGCTTGCAAAATTTCAATTTCAGATGGATCACTTGTGATAAAAACCTACTCCAACAAAAAAAAATCCATCCATTTCAATCTGATAACTTGAATATTAGAGACACAAGTTAAACACATACCCAACACCATATAGGCATTCTAGAAATAAATCAGGCGTGAAGACCCAAAGCTTGGTTTCCAATTGACATTTGTATCAACCACATATAAACAAGATCAGCACTCACCCTCAAGTCCATTAGCTATTATGTATATTTCAAATTTTAGCTCTTATTTCCAGATACAAACCCCAACAACACCCCCCCCCACCCCTCCTCTCTTTCTTTTTTCCTCCTCTTCTCCTCTCTCTCTTTTTCCTTATCCTCTTTTCCATCGTTTAAAATTAATCTTTTTTGTTCACTTCATTCCCAAAAATTAAGATTTGCATAAGAGACACATTAACAAACTTTTTCAATTATTCAACCCCAATGATAAATTTAGTCCTTGGCAAATTATTATCGCATGTTTTAAAAGTTTTTCTCTATTATCTTAGGCGGGTAATACTAACAGATGTCAATGATAGAGACGTCATGTATGAACACAAAATAAAGTATAGACGTTTAATATTAATTATATTTGTAGTCCTAAAAACTTAACTCACCTTGATACAATGTTGGCCAAGTGGAAACGATCCCCATGCCTAAGTTCAGCAATGACCCGCAGCCGTCTATTTCAAACAACAAACGTCCTCATATAATAAAATTTAAACTCAACTCACTACCCTTTTATCCCAAACTAGTTGGGGTAGCCAGAAAAAATAAAATTTAGGAGAAAAAAAACAGAGACAATTAGATAGAAACAGTTTCAGGGTAATAAAGTCAACCTCAGGAGCTTTCCTCGTAAGATAATGTAATGTTTATTAAGAAAATCACTAACCTGTACCGCGTAAAGGTAGACAAAACAGACTGAAAATCTTCGAGTCCTTCACTATAACCTTTTCTATTTACGGCAGTTGTGTCCCTATCTTCCTGTTTATGTGTTAGTGTAGTGCACTGCCGTCGCTTTTGCAAATAACATTCTTGTAGGTCATTGAACTGTTGCAATATGCACACACATATACATATATTAGGGAAAATATTTGAAAAAACTCTACGCTAAGATAAATTTCAGTTTGCGGCACAAAAATATACTTAACCTAATCACTTTGAGATTTATAGTTCAGCAATAGTATTCGAGAATCACACACTAAGAATAGATGGTCGATAGCACATCCAGTATAGATGACACAGACGAGTATAAAGAACCTCCAACTAGAGAATCACACGTATTTGGTATTTAAAGATAAAAAGAAAAAAAAAATGGCATGACCCTACTGTTACAACAACCAGCAGGCTATTGTCTGTTCTTTGTTATAATTACTTTATTATATAGTCATTTAATCTCAATTACTAAAGACTCCGGTCTAACATCACTAGGTCCCACTTAAAGAAATGAATGAGCAAAAAGTACTGACCTCTGCATTGATCCGCCTCTTTCGTGCTGCATAAGCTGCTGATTGAGTACCATGTGGTGAATCAGACCCACTGCAAGCATCCTTTCTTTGGAGTGTTTGGGAGCTTACAACAGCTTTTGAATCAGACCTCTTATTCTGCGAACTGCCTGAACCCATCCAGCTTGGACCTTGCATACTGGGGCTAGAAATTATGCCACTATTACGTTTATCAATCAACGAAGGCCACACCGTTTTTGCAGAAGAATCCTCGTCAAGCATCCTCAGTTTTGCTGAATATCTATCTCTTGCTCGATGTAACTCTAATCTATGTCTCTCTACAGCATTTATGTCTTCCTTAATGTACTGGAGATCGGCTTGTAGCTACAAGAAATACAGGAGACCATTAATTAGAGACTTAAAACTCTTAATTAAATTCCAATTACAGATATTTATTTCGTAATTGTAAAAAGGAATGTTCTTAAGTTGGGAGGAGAGAAAATAATGTGACTAAGACACAGACAAGAAAATTCAAGTTCACTCTCACCCCACTGAACTCTTCAAGCTTTTGCTTTCTTAGGCATTGCAAAAAGTTGTGCATTATCTGCAAATTTGTCTCAGCTTCTGCTTGCTCCATTTTCCGTTTCTTCTCAGCTAGCATATGTAAGAGGCTGTCCATCTCCTTAACTGAGACCTCACATCCCTGCGTAAGAAGTATACAAGGGTCACACTCTGATATAGAAAGCAATAAAAAATGTCGTATGTGAATGGTAAAAGGTAATTGTGTACTTCGACAGAATTATGACAGGGCATATAAGTTGTGGTGAAGCCACATCAGCGAGTGAGCTTGTTAATTCCCCAAAATTTTGCCATTTTTTTTTCTTTACTATGCGGCCATTACCCCTATGTATGCATAATATTCTTTCTCACTTATCAAAAAAAGAAAATAAGTAGAAAATATTGGAACGTACTCAATGTACTGTGAAATTTTAAACTATTAGATCAGTGCTAACAGTTCTTTTAAACAGGCCGCAGGGGGAGGATGCACACATGGTCTAGCAGGGTTATAGACTGCACTGAAAGCAATCAACTTCACATGAGCTTATTTGAATAACCACTACAACACCGCCTAAAAGCAAGCAACTAAACTATCATAGTGCATTTAATATAGGCAAAGAACATATATTTAGGTATCAAAGCCCTGTAACCTGCCTGTGCAGAATTTGGGTGATGCTATATTAAAGAAGCAGTTCTCATATGCATTACTACAAACCAAAAGAGTCAAAATTGCGTCAAACATGCAGTAAAGTACTTTATAATTCCATAAAAAAAATGTAACTAACAAAGTTCTCTTCCCAAAATTTTATGTAATTTGATAAGAAACTGACCTCTTGCAATGCCCGTCGAAGTTGTTCCAACGGAGTTGCAGTCTTTGCGTTTTGACGAGCAGAAGTCTTCATCAATAACTGCAAAATTTAGCCATATATATAACAATAATATGGTTTCAAAAGGTGGACACTTACAAGATGCGCTACTAGTGTTCAAAAGTCGAGTATAAGATAGACATTATGGAAAGCAAGTTTCCTTTCAAAATTGAATTTTGAGGACCCTTGTCATAATAGGACATTTCCATGTGAAACTTAACAAAGTTCAATAGAAAGAAAAGTTATGGTACATCGGATTTGGAGCTTCATTTTGTGATCCTGTAAATTTAGTAAGTCATTCAATACCAACCATCAAAGTTCTTGACTATTTTCACTCTAGTTTTATTTGTCAAGAAATATAAAGATATAAATGATCAACTAGGCAACTGACAGTTTCAACATCATTATTACTTACTCACTTTATTTCTTTTCCCATGTTAAGAGTCAACTATGGCCATAAGAAGGCCAGGCAACTAGAGGTCAGCACTTAATTGACTCGTACTAAAATAATTATTTGCATGTACAGACTATATCCAGTGAAAGTGTTTTTGTCCCTGATAAGTAGTTTCTTTGCACGGTTTTTACAACGGAAAATATTCAATTTCAAGAAAAACTTGTGTTGGATTGGCAGTACATAGAAGCAAAAAAGTTTAGATGGCGGTCTTTGAGGGAGAGAAAATTGGGGCCCTATGCCATACATCCTACTGCCTCGGGAAGACTGCAAGTTACATCATAGCAGTACGACCAAATGGAAGCGGAAAGCCAGTTGGGCGCAAGCGCTTTATACTAATATAATAATAATGCATTCACTTATTAGTAAAGTTGCTCCTTCTACATCAACTCCATTTTTTCCCTTTTCCGGGCAACTAGAGGTCAGCACTTGATTGACTTGTACAGAAATTTATTTTACATCAATTCCATGATCAGCCATAGGACACTTTTTTCTGGTATCAACTCGTGAAAAAGATGAGCCAATCTCATTTGGATATCTTCTAAACTTTGTTGTAAAGAAAATAAGCACATGAAGACATGAGGAACAAAGACCCTTAAGCGCATGAGATGACAGACACCACTAGACATGATAAATATTCAATTTCCGCTTCCCTATTCCTGGTAGGAATGCGGCAACCACACTTCCCATGTCAGAATTGTATCATGTACGTATGTACATGACAAAATGTTCATATAGTACAATGGAGATATTGGTGTAGATACTGGCAGCATTTGTGCAAGTATACTCCAAAATTTGGCCCTCTTGATAATTAACATAATTACAAAAGATTTTGCAGTTTACAGTGTACGGATCCTAATATCATCTAAGTTAATAATTTGATCACCCCGACCACAATGCTCTGAACATGTGCCAGAGCATATTTAGTGTTAATGTACAAACTTATATGGAACTTATTACGGATCTACAAGAATGACTAAGGTAGAAGGTAGTTTTACTTGGTGATAAATGGAAGCCGGTGATAAATAGAAACTGTAAACAAGAAGTGATTATTTCAAAGCCTACTTTTCAATTCATGTGACTCTCAATTTGTTTTTCAACATCAACCAACAAAAAAAAACTTACAATTATACCCACATATCAAAAGTTATTAATTGAAAAAAGCTACTGATGAAAATTAAACCCTAGATACATTAATTATACATTGTAATAAATAAAAAATTTAGAAACGATAGTACCTTATTAAGGAGAAAATTAGGGTAAAGATGGTTGGTGGTGAGGTAATGTGCACAGCAAGGGCAATCTCTCTTGTTCTGGAGATGAGTTACAATACACATATAACAGAAGCTGTGTCCGCATGATGTCAGAAACGCGTCCTTGATGATCTGCATGCATATCGGACACATCAAGTCTTTGTCCAATTCCGCCGCTTCCAGTATCTCTTGCTGCTGTTGATCATGCATCGGTGGGGGTGCTTCCTCTCCTCCACCGCCTCCGCCCTCGCCTTCGCCTTCCTGTTCGGATAGTGTAGCATCTGAAAGCATAAGTGGCTCCGACTTCACCGACAGCACAATTGTACCTGCTGAAGCGCTTGCTACCATTTTTAGTTCTTGATTTCTCTGTGAATTTAAGAATAAAGTGCTCTCTCTATATATGTTTGTGTATATGTGTGTGTGTAAGTCTCTTTCGGAGAGGAAAAAATATGATTTGTCCGTGCGACGGTGTGTGGTGGTATAGAAAGAGAAGGCGTTTTCTGCGGGCAGAAACCGACCACGTTACTTGGGCGGTTTTTTGATACACCAAGCGTTAATTTGTAATTTACATTGCGGCTTCTTGTTTAACATGACACGTCGTCGTTTCGGTAGGGCACGGATGAGAGAAACTCAGACGTACATGGTGCCCAACTTTATACATCTATACTATAAAATTAGTGAGAGTTAATTTTTTTGTATGTTAGTTAATTATTAATTTTTATTTTAATATAAAATTTATATTTTTAATTTAGAAGTTTATTATAAATTTATATTTTAAAAAAATTTATATTATTTTTAAAAAAATTATATTATTTTATTTTTCTCTAAAAATTATGAAAAGGCTGCATAACTCTCTATTTTCCTTTTAATTAGAGTGAGTCTTTTCGAATTGTCCCATGTTTTGCTTCAATGAAACAACTTTTGTATTTTTTTGGTATTTGCTGCATCTTCTAGTCACCATAACTTCTACTCATTATTTCAATTAAAAAAATCCAAATTAAAAATTTGTACATTATTTTTTGAAACATAAAAAATTGTAAGGTAAATTTTGGTAACATTTGAGCTCAAGGGTTTGTTTAGTACCATTTATCAAAGCTTTCATATATATATATATATATATATATATATATTCGAATAAATTTAAATTTTCTTGACAGTATCCACTGATATTACTAGAGTTCAAACCCTAACCTCTCTAATGGGAGAGGAGGTTGTTATCATTGGCTTATTACCTGTTTGGTAGCTTGGATATATTACTAGTACATTTAATTTTGGTGATCATAATTATTTTAATTTTTGCAATCAAAGTATCAAATTATTGATTTGTTACTTTAGTATAGAATAATGTAAATATCCGACGTTACTCGAGTTAATATTTACGTTTAAAATAATAAATAATGCATTTATTACAACAAAGTCCCTTTTTCTTTTTTTTTTGTAAGGTAGCAAACGATGCATTTATAAAATCGAAGATTAAGTATGCTTTTTATATGCTTTTCAAATTTTGTCAAATGGTTATATATTTTTTGAATTTGTCTACTTACTTTTAAAATGATTTGACGTTATTTAGATTCAAATTAGAATGAATTAAAAATTTATAGTCTGTATAGTCACTCCATCTCAAAAAAAAGTGCAACACTTACAATTCTTTTAGTTGTCCTAAATTAAGTACATTGTTTCTATTTTTAAAAAGTTTTAAAATGTAAATTATTTAATTTATTCTTATTTTATCAAATATGACCAACTATTTTAACCAACATTCTAACATGATGGTTCATCACTTTAACCATTACTCCAATATTATAACATATCATTTTAATCATTACTTAACTATCTAAATTGTAATTTACAAGGACAATTTAGATAATTATTTCACAATTAAATATATTTCTTACAATCTATTTTTTTCAAACGTTTTATTTTTTTTGAAACGGAAGGAGTGTGTATTTCAAAATTGTCAAGTACAATATGTATAATTTCTTGAAATAATTTTATGTTATATATTTGAATCAATAATCTTTTAATTGGAATGAACTTATGACACATACATGGGTTTATAATCTTTTAAATAGAAAATCCCAGAGAACAAAATATTGATTGTAAAAGTTTAATTTTAATTGTAAATTTAATTTGATAAAAGAAAATTAATTGAATTATGTTAAAGTTAAAAGAAAAAATTTGAACGGGCGTTAAAGTTAAGATTGAGCACATTATAAATAAAAAATCTTAAGGTTTAGTCTTAATCAATAAGCTAAAATTTCATTGGCAAATGGATAGTTTCTTTTTTGAACCAACGAGTGTTGCTCAATTGAGATAGAAAGTATAGATGTTATGTTAGATTAAATTAAGCCTTACTGGGGAAAATAATGAAGAAGGTAGAAGTCTACACATAAAATAAATTTGTCTTTTTTAAGAAAATTAATTTATAATTTTTATTTTTATTTGTTAGAAATTTTTTGAGATTTTTTTTTAGTAGAAATTTTTGGGATCAAAAAAATATGGGTAGAATTACATCTTAGACTTCTGATTCATAATTACAAATACAAAGCCCAAAGAATATTCATGGCCTGCAATCCACATGTTTGACATATTGTTTTAAATCTAATTCAACTATTATATTATATTTAAATTATATAAAATTTATATTTATTTTTTATAATTATTAAATTTAAATATAATATAACTGTTAATTAAATTTGAGGCAACACAAAAAAAAAACAAAAAAAACGGCAGATTTGAACTCATTCGAGAGTCCCCTAATTTCCGTGATTTCCTTGCAAATTTAAATATAGATACTGAGAAAACCTGCAAAAATCGAAAGGCAAGAAACAATAGATTGGTGGAAGTTTCGAAAAAAATAAGAAGAAAAATTAGTGAAAATAATATTCGTAAACATGTATTTATAGTTTATTTATGTCGTAAAACTCCTCGGTCAATCTCAGGGGTGACAGATGACACGATTCAAGAAATTCACACTCTAGGAAGAATATGAGACAAGGAGAAACGGGAAGATACCATTTTTTGTTGGGTCTATAATAGTTTGATTTAGTGTTAAAACTTCAAGAATTGTAAGCATCGAATTGTTTGGGATCTCCTAACGGGCCAAAAACTGGTTCGAAATGGAGCCCACTTGGTTGGCTATATTTGGTTTCTTCGTCCTTGATATTCAAGGGCTTGTTTCAGAACTCAGAGCAGACCACAACTCTCCTCTGCAATGGCTGTAAGTGTCCTAATAATTACAAAATACTAGCTTTTTCATGATTTGGAACTTATGGGGGTTCTCGTCATAGTCCTTCCTGTTGTGATGATTAGTAATTTTGAACAGTTTATTATAGCATCAATTGGAAATCAAGGTTTTGAGCTTCCCAAAATTACAGGACTCTCTAAATTCATTCTACATTGGCAATGAAAGTCTTTGACTAAACTGAAAAACACACTGGTTAATTGTCTTTACCAAGTAATATGACATTTTCACTTTCTTTAAGCATATTATTGTTTTACACATTGTTTAGTTTACCTCAGATGATAATCGATTTATGTTTCTGTTTTGTGTTTAAGTTTGCATATTTTCAAAGGAAACTCTTTTTGTAGGGCCTGGGGGAGTGTTTGTTTTAAGGGTGTTGCAATCAATCCAATATGCGTAAAAAGTCTAGGAAGTCAAATGGGTGTCTCATCTTTAAGAAATATTAATTTATATGTGCAAGCAGGAATTTATGAAGGAAACCATCAATGTGCTTATGTTGAAGTTTGCAAATTTTCAAAGGAGACTCTTTTTCTGGGGCCTGGGGAAGTGTATGTTTTAAGAGTGTTGTAACCAATCCAATATGTGTAAAAAGTCTAGGAAATCAAATGGGTATCTCATCTTTAAGAAATATTAATTTATATGTGCAAGTAGGAATTATGAAGGAAACCATCAATGTGCTTATAACAGATGTAAAGAACTCATTGATTTAATTTAATTACTTGTGCAGAAAAAGTCCCATGTTCCGAAATTTGGCAACTGGGATGGTGATGACAATGTACCTTACACAGCCTATTTCGACAGCGCTCGCAAAGATAAAGCCGGGGGCGTGATGATTAATCCAAACGATCCAGAGCAAAATCCCGAGGCCTTCAGGTTTGGAGGAGGAGGATACAAAAGTGAGAGCCCTTTTCGTGCTTTTCAGAGTCCTCTCCAGAATAACAGCAATAAGCTTGTGTCATCCGAGAAAAATTTGAACAGGAAAAGTATAACGATGGAATCTGACAGTGATAAAAGTTCGTCTGATCATTCAGTCCTCCCACCTAATCACCGGCATACAAGATCCGACAGAAAGAAAAGTATGACTGAGGCTAATAATTTTTATCCTCCTTCGCCAGGGCCTAACCGAGCGAAAAATGGACATAATCTATGTGATGATCTTGTAAGTAAACTTTTATCTGGTGTTTATTTTGCCATCTAGTATTTTTGTTAGCTGGTCTCATTATTTTCCCTAATGAAGAGATCTGTACCTTCTTGGATAGGACAATTTGGTTTTGATGAAGTTATGATTGGATTAACCTTTTGTCACCCTCAAACACATAGCTCAGCTGGTAAGGAGTTGTGCTAGCTTAACTAGAGCTCTCAAGTTCGAGCCCTAGGAACGCAGTTGTGTTAAACCTTGGGAGGGAGAACTTCACCGCCTATATGGTCCTACCTGGATCGATTCCGGATTAGTTGGGTCCCGAATGGGATACCGCCTTGGGAGGGAGAACTTTACCGCCTATATGGTCCTACCCGGATCGATTCCGGATTAGTTGGGTCCCAAATGGGATACCGAATACTGAGAGGTCAAACCAAGAAAAGGATTAACCTTTTGTCAAACCTATAGGAAAATGTTATGTCTACGTATTAGGTAATTGCATTTTATGGTATTGTTAAATATCAAGGACTATTGATACGCAACCCTCTATTATACGAATATAGCATTTGCCTACGGGCTTGAAAAATGGCCAGTCCATCATTAACCTCACCTAGGGTGTGTTTGACAACCTAAGCCCTAGTTTAAAGTTTGAGCGCAACTTGTTTAAAGTTCAGCTCAAGTTCAATAAAAAACTTGTTTAGCTTAACGAGCCAAGTTTGAGTTTGGCTCATTAAAGTATCGATAACATTAAATATTCCTTATTATTCATGAAAAAGATTGAGCTAAAAAAAAAAGACTTGTTTCTCTTAATGAGCCGAGCTCGAACTAATTACATCTTCAAACTTTGTTTACTCTTGCAATTGATATGATTTATATCTGATTTTGAAAGTGTTACTTGGGTTGCAGTCTATTAGATCAGCATCAGTGCCCATGTTTGGGCAATGGGATGAAAAAGACCCCAAATCAGGAGAAGGTTTCACCGTCATTTTCAATAAAGTTAAGGAGGAAAAACATATAACGGATTCCAATTTCCCTCCAATTCCAATGCAACCTAACAATCATACGAATACTCAGACAAAAGACCGCAGATCAAGGGTATGTTACCAAATCATGGTTCGTAAGTTTAAGTGGCAACCATATGTTTACTAGTTGCTCCTTCCGCTCAAAGAAAAAGGTCCCGTTCTGACTTTTCTAGTCAATTCGCAAAATCGTAAATTTGATTTCAATTGATTGAAGTTCTTAAACAAGAATTTTAGTTATTCGTATTATTTTTAGATACTTTACAGTCTTGACCCAAATCAAATGAATTCACATAATGTTGAATTAGAAAATATCACAAACTTAGAAACATGTTTAAATTTTTGATGATTTGTTTTCGAGTTTCATTTTATTTCATCAGCAACTGCCATGGCGGCAAATACAAATAGTTCTTTCGATATATATTTCATTGGTGCTGCCATCTAATTAATATTTTCTTCTACTATTTTGCAGAGATGTTGCAGCAGCTGGTTTTTAAGCTAAAAGAAAAGGAAAGAAAAGAAAACAGTGATACATTTGCTTCAGATGTCTTGCTTGTTTGTTTGGGAAACCACATATATTAGAATTTGAGTGCCTTTAGTTTTGATAGTGACAGAGGATTCTGAAATTGTAACAGTTTGGTCTCTATAAATTATATGCATTTTATTTTTTCGGATGGCAAAATCAATTCCTTTTCCTTTCTTCCCACTTATGGAAGGCATAGATACATTTTTGACCTCCAAGAACACCATTTTTGGCACTTAAATCTCAAAAGAAAAAAATAAAATTGGTAATTGAACCTCGAGATCACTATATCAGTATAAATTTAACCTTCTTGTGGTAAAAATAATTTTTTTTTAAAAAAAAAAGAGCCAGAAATATGCATGCGAAGCTCACATGACAATTTTTAAGGAGCAAAATTGTCATTCTAGGGCATATTCCACATTTGCCTTGCCAAAGACCATTTATATATCAAAATTCCCAAATTACAGATTATCAAGTTGTAATTTTGTATGTAACTCGTCCAAACGTGTGGCTTTGTCCAATCTAGATGTATTTTTTTTTAACATATTGTTTATAGTAATTTGTTATATTTTTTTATATACTCTTTATAAGTTGTTAAATTTGAAATTATTAAATTTTAAAATATAGTGGATTTTAATTTAACCACTGTGACACCCCAAAATCTGGGCATCCACACCCCGACTTGGGTTGTCAATTTATTATTAAATCCAACTTACAAATACACAGGCCATAAAAAATATAACTGAAAATACAAATAAATATTATACAGCTCTCTCTACACATATTATTCTTTTAACAAAAACTACGCAGCGGAAACATCTAAGCATCTGAACCTCTAGTTCATTTCCTCCAATAACCCCGCTAATAGTTATCTGCATCTGAAAGGAATATGAAGTAAAGGAGTAAGCTCAAATAGCTCAGTAAGGAACACCATAACTAAGGATAACTGAAACAAGAAAGTTATCTTTAGTCTTATAAGTCA
>JAUMHB010048734.1:2934-16954 GCA_032359685.1 Pittosporum tobira
CCAAAATATCTTGTTTTTTCCTCACTTTTTCATATTCTCTCTCCATCCCTTTCCTTCTCTTTCTTCTCACCATTTTAGTTTTTCTTTAGAACCATGTTTTTCATTTTTATTATTTTCACTTGAGAAGCTAAAAAGAAACTGAGTAAAACGTCAATAGTGCATTGCAATATTCAGGTACATTGCATAATAAAATTTAAAGAAAATTAAATATAATATTAAAAAAAAAGTTCAAAATATAACATCAAAATTAAAAGCAATGGAAAGCTGAAACATTTACTTCAGATACAATACAAGAAGAAGAGGTCATACACAAACACAACCCCCTTTCCCATTTCACCTTCCTTTCCCAGCCATTTATTAGATTCCTCCAATGAGTCTTTTCTTTTCTCCCATTGAATTGAATTTTCCAGATGCCTAGCTGAGAAGCCCCATCTCAATTCTTTCTATCTCAGTGGTTTTTCAAACTTCAATATAGGAACTGTTCTGGGTCGTCTTGGGTTTTTGGTTTCGTTTTGGATATTTTGACTTTGTTCAGAGAAGAAGCCTTCTGTTAACAGTACAATTTATGCCATAAAAGGGTTGAAGAGAACAATCATTTTGCACTTTTTTTTTGTTAAAGAAAATATTTTTGAGTTCAAAAATTTCTCTAGAAAATAGTTCTTTTCCCCATTTGTTGAATTTTACTCTTTCAAATTAAGAGACATGGGCAAACAAGGACCTTGCCATCACTGTGGTGTTACAAGTGAGTTTTGTTTGTTGTTCTTCAAT
Organism: Pittosporum tobira; assembly: GCA_032359685.1. Taxonomy (NCBI): domain Eukaryota; kingdom Viridiplantae; phylum Streptophyta; class Magnoliopsida; order Apiales; family Pittosporaceae; genus Pittosporum; species Pittosporum tobira. The sequence goes on from JAUMHB010048734.1 coordinate 3,703, forward strand.
TAAATACTTGTTCTCCCCAGAATTTTGAAAAATCAAGAAAAAAGTGTTCTTTTTTTGCACTTTTTCAAATAATTATTCTACTTAATTCTAAATGGTTTCACATGCTTAGATTAGTTTCTCAATCATTTAAGAGCATACCCAGATGCTGGTTTATTATAGAAGAAATGGAATTGCCTGAACAATGAGAATTAATGATAAATATGTTCATTATGTTTGTATAGTTTGTATTACTGGGTTTGTTTTACACCTTTCCAGTATCCTTTGAATATTTGAAATCGATATTCTTGGAAAGTTTGAGTTTGTTTATGAAATTGGGGTGCCATTCTTTGTTTTGAGTTTTTCTTGTTGCCCATTTGACTGTCCTGCGAAATATGCTAAAATGGTGGAAATTTGGCTTCCACTATTACATTGATGGGCAGTTAGCCAATTATTGAGTTTGTGTTCTTTTTTCGCCGTTTTCCAAATCTTCAGTGGTGTGTTTCAGTTTCATTTGGTTCTGAATTCTTAGTCATACCTTTGTTCGTTGTTGATTTTTCGTTTCTAAACCTCTTGTTCAATTGGAAAATTGCCTTTTTTGACATTTCTTGTTCAATTGGGGACAAGTAATTATGCTGTTTCTGGTACTGATTTTTGGATCAAATTTCTTTGCGAGATGTATTGCCTTCTGACGGTTGTTCAACTTGTGTCAATCTTATATTATCTCAGTCTTTGACATTAGATAGTTTTCTTTTCTGAATTATGTTCAACTTGTCTTTCAATCACACTTCTGATGTAGCTTAAGAATATAGAAAGCATCGAGTCCAAATGTCCTTGTTCATTTTAAATTTAACCCATCACTTCTGGAAAGTTGCCTTTTTCTGTCGTCTCTCAATTTATGATCTATCTCCATGCTGTATGTTCCAGAGCTTGTACCTTGAATCCTGATCCGTATGGAATTTTGTTTTTATAAGGAACTCATTTTTCGTAATGGCTTACTGTAAAACATGCCTATAGGACTTCAAATGTTGCCATCAACATTGAAAATTCGTGGCATTATTCCCTTCATAGTTTCTTCTTTGTTTCAAAATTTGATTGCTGATTTCATTTTGCATAATTTTTTAAATATTTAGGATGATATTGATAAACCCCAAGTTTAATCAAGTTCCAAATGAAGTTAAAATGAGCCAACTTCCTAAACACTCGTCTTTTCTTAGACAAAGGCTCTCAACTCCTTTCAAATCCTTGCAAGTGAACCTAAAAGTAGTTCTTCATTATTGAAATAAGTATTGCTATTATTATTATTATTATCACTACTCACTTTTTGTTTACTTCCATGAATGCCTCAATGATACAGGATTATTTGCTTGAAGACAATTGTATGCATAGTCCTAATAACATCGGCATCATAGAAATGAGTTATACGGAGTCTTTGTTTGTGTAACATTTTGCAGATATTTTGGCAGTTTTAAACAGCTTCATACTTCTTTCTTTACATTTAGCCATTAAATATTGTGTGCTAACAAGTAAGAATTGATAATAGGCACCCCTCTTTGGCGTAATGGGCCTCCAGAGAAGCCTATACTATGCAACGCATGTGGGTCCCGGTGGAGAACAAAAGGAACACTTGTAAATTACACCCCTCTTCGTTCTAGGGTGGAACCAGATGAATTCGAGGAGTACAAGGTGCAAAGAGTGAAGACCATATCCATAAAAAACAAAGAGGCAAAGGTGCTAAAAAGAAAGCAAACAAACAACATTCAAGTAGATGGAGGTGTTGTCCCTTATAACGGTTTCCAGAAGGGTGGTGGGGTTGTCACTAATTATAATCACGGTCATCGGAGGGGTCCCGATGAAGATACAAGTAATAGATCAAGTTCCGGTTCTGCCATATCTAACTCTGAGAGTTGTGTCCAGCTTGGAGGTGCAGATGCAAGTGATTTGACAGGTTGGTTGGCCACTAATTTGCATGTTCTTCAACGTCTGTAGTTATACTCAACTTCACTGTCGAAACTGATTTTTTTTAACCGATGACATTGTGAGGATTTTATATGTATACGTCATTTGCTGAATATGACAAAAAGTGGAATATCATTTTCCAGTTCTAATATGAATTGCTAAAAGATGATACTATGTCAATATCAGGAAAATGAATTCTGAAGTACTCAGTAATCACAGTATTTTAAGCTTTAGCATGACCAGAAAAGTGGTTATGGCAAACAATTTGTTCCTCAAATATTTGTTTACGACTTCCCTGGAACTGGGTTTCAGTGGTAGCCAATTTTGTACTTTGTTGGTCCAAATTTTTTCATGAACAAACTATTTTTCATAATGAGTCAATAATACTCATCATCCAGGGGTGTGATATACTTGTAAAGGCTTTACCTTAATCAAATGTCTACTTCAAGTTCAAGAGTTCCAAGCAATGTTTTGCTGCTTAATGTTTCATTTCATTTCATTCTTTCTTCCTTCTATGCCTTCACTATTTAGTTGTATGCTTCTACTTCCTAAATCTTGCTGACTTTATATTTTGAAGATGCTATCAAAAATTTGTAAAAGGTTCCAATCAATCAGTTAATATAGTTGCAAGGAGTGCTGATGCCATTAAGTGATTTCTCCATGCAGGCCAGGCCCAATCCATCGTATGGGATTCAACGGTACCCTCAAGGAAGAGGACCTGTGTTAGTCGCCCAAAGCAATCTTCAGTCGAGAAGCTTACTAAAGATTTATATACCATCTTACACGAACAACAGTCCTACTTCTCTGGATCCTCAGAGGAGGATTTGCTCTTTGAGAGTGACACACCAATGGTCTCTGTTGAGATAGGACATGGAAGTGTACTTATTCGACATCCAAGTTCAATAGCCCGCGAAGAGGAATCTGAAGCTAGCTCCCTTTCAGTTGATAAGAAGCCAAATACGGCCCACAAGACTTATTTGCAGGTCTCTACCCTTCCGGTAAATACATTTAACAAGGGTGTCAATTTCTCAAGCACTGGAATCGAGAGAACAAAGAATCCTGGACAGGAAATGGGACAAGAACAATTAAAAAGGTACATGTAGGAGATTAACTTTAATTCCTTATTTGTGGAGAATTTGGAAATATTTTACTTTACTTGCTTATACTATGGCTAATAATGAACGAACTTGTCCTGGAATTGCAGGGAGAAGGCCCAGCAAGAAAAACTACAGATTCTAGGGAATCGCAATTCACCAATATGTTTCATAGAACTAAAAGTAAGTTCGAAGTTGCTGCATATTATATGCTTACTAGATTTACCTATTTTATATATTCGTGTTTCTTCAATTGATATTTTTATGTTTCTTTTAAATTTATTCATACTGCATCATTATATTCATGATGTATTCAGTGTAGGGCATCTCCAGTATTTTTAATGATTTCCGTGTGGTTTGTGCAGGACGTTCTAAACTTTGAGGAGTTTGGAAGTCACATAACAAATGATGAACTGCAGCAATTACTGAAGTATTTACCTTCTATTGATACTATCAGACTTCCAGAGAGGTTTGTATCTGTTTCTCCTACCATCATACTCCTTCCCTTCCACAAGAAAAAGTACCATTTGAAAATTTTGCAAAATTTATTGTTACATTTGTATGACATCTGTTTCCCTAATTGCTTAGCTAGTGGTGATGGTATGATAGGTGAATTTTTAAGTACTATCATCATAAACAATAGAACTCTTTTTGTTTAAACTTTTTTGGGTGCAAATGGGACGCTTTCTGTGAAACGAAGGGAGTACTGATCTATGAAGCTCTCTTGCGAAGCTAACAGTCACTTCTTTGTCATCACATCGACAGCCTTAAAAGCATGTTTGATAGCCGTCAGTTCAACGAAGACTTATCTGCCTTCCAGGAACTTCTTGCAGAAGGTGTTTTCGAGCTCTCAGCAGCAGGGGTTAAAAGTGAACACATTAGAACCTTGGAAAGGCTCGTACTTTGCGATTTGACGAAATCGCATTGGGTGGAAAAATATAATCTACTGAAGGTTTAAATCAAACAAGTTTAATGTCATTAGTATTATGGATTTGTAGAGTGTACAATTTTGACTATAATAGTTATATTTGGATGTAGGATTTAAAATGTGAAAGTGGTACTGACGGTTCTTTAGTTGCTGGAGGACATGGTGCCGTTACATGTGCTCAATCTGTAAAAATAAAAAGACCTCGTGGTGGCCAATTTCAACATTATCCAGGTTAGCAGTACGTCCTTTTTAGGTAAACATTATTAGATGGTTATTTATGTGTTCGTACATATTGCTATAGGAAACATAAGGCAGCCAATGTGTGGGCAAAGATGAGAAATTGTCATCCATATTTTAACCTACTTTTTTTTATTTATAAGAGAAAATAAAGCATAAAAGGCGAGCTAAAAGAAGCTCACAAAAACTCATGGGTTTCCACAAGGACATGGATGATATTGAGCATGTACAAACATTGATCTTACATCTTTTTTTTTCTTACCATGGAGTAAAATGAAGTCGTACTTGTAATGTAGAAGGCAACAAAGGTTATCATGCCATTTTGCTACCCCAAGCCCAAAGCCATTCCATGCATTTTTCTTTAAGCTTTTTATTTTTTATTTTTTTTTATTTTTAATATCAAAAAGGGAGGCGTTGTCAGACAGATACGATCATTTCTATTCATTGTTATTGTCCTCCTACACTTCTCAAATTCCTTGCTAGTCTTGATGACAACTGGTACATGTTCATTAGAGCAACTGCAAGACATGATAGTTAACAATTTAGAACCTGGAGAAAATGATGCTTGCATTCACAGATTCAAACCTAAAGTTCTGATAAAATTATAATTTGAAGTATAAAAGATAAACTGGCTTCGGGAACCCAATGTACTTGCTTGTAATCATCAATTTAGAATGAATAGACTTTGTTATATTTCCATTTTATATGGATTGTGCTCTGCTATTTTCCACACGTCCAATACTCACGGAAATATTGTGAGCACTTTTCAGGAGCTAAGACTACAATGAAGAGTCCCAAACGAGTTATGATGAAGACCAACTACGAAAACAAGGAACTCACAGAAAACGATGCCACTTGCTTCAGTCCAAAAAGTCTATTTTCCTTGCCTCCTGATAGCACTTCTTTTATGTTGGACTCCTTTGGGTTTGCAGATGAAAATTCAGAGCAGGATCTTTTGCTAAACGTCCCGTCCCACGGTTCCTTCCCTCAGGCAGAACTCTTGCCAACTTCAAGTTTTATTGCTCAAGCTGGCACTAGTACTAGTTCAATGTACCAAAATCATGCCTGGCCTTGATAACCAACCAAACCCTACTTTAATCACCGTCATTTAAGTATCACTTCTTCTAAAGAAAAACTTGGATTGGCTCGTAATATTTTTGCATAAACATACAGAGTCTGCGTACGAGGCTTTGGGAATTTTTATTTTCGGTTCTTAAATGTGAATTATTATAAACTTGTAATGCTAAGGGATTGGTTATGGCTCTTTTTGTGATTGTAATATATACCGCAATGTACAGAGCTGGTGTTAATCTCTGGAGCTTTTGTATGCCACTTGGTACTTGTCTTACCAATAACTATGAGATATGCTTTTGTTAGATGACTTTTATGTTCACGTATTTTAGTTTTCTGGTTTTGCGACAAAAGAGATAAATAAGAGAATGGAAAGGGAAGGAAAGAAGAAGCAGTCTTTTCATTTTCTTTGGGACGCAATTGAATGGAATCTGGTGTCTTGTTGTCTTTCATACTTTACGGACGCATTCTGGATAAATAGAAATACTACAATTCAACTGCCGGAATCAGTTCTCGAAGGGATTGAAATTTTATCGCTAAGAGTTAGCTCAAGTCAGAAGATTATGCATGGTGCGATAGTCAAGTGTTCATTTGTAGCATGTTTGGTTGCGTACATCTAACTATTCTTGGATTTTATTATTTGCAAAAACTTTGTGCATTGAGTATGACCTTGTTGTGGCGATATTTGCAGCTCGTGACGCTCCAAACATGTCCCCAGATCCATGGTTTGATGATACACCTACCAACTAGGCTACATCCGCCACTCATTCCAAGTTGGCTAGTAGAAATGGTTGAGATAAGGTTCCAGTAAAACCTCAAACTCGACACTTGGGGCCACCCATCTTTCGCCCCAGAAAGCAATTTCAATACTCAAAATGGAATCAGTTAATAAAAATACATACCATGCTTGTATGCACCTTATAAATTTGCCGGAATGAAGGAGAGTAAGGCACACAATGTTCAGAATCCATCAATTCAAGCAGTTGTTTGAATCTCAGGAAGTTACGATCTAGCAGTGACTTGGCTCAGACAACCCCTCTAGCAGACGATATATAGTCGAGGTGTTGAACGAACTAAGCTAAACGAAATATTTTTTTCAAGCTCAACTCATCAAATTGAACGAGCTTTTATCAAGCTAAAGCATGTCCGTAAAGATTTGGTTCATTTCCATCAGTTAATGCAAACGAGTTGAGCTGAACTCAAGTTCAAGCTCAAAAAGAAGTTCGCTTATCTTAACGAGACGAGTTCGAGCTCAAGCTCCAACTTGGTCTGGTAAACTGAAACGAGTCTTTTATCAAGTTTGTTCCGAATTTTAAACGAGCCAAGCTTAAAACTTATTTGCTAAAACTCGGCTCGTTTAACACCCCTAACTAAACCATGTAATTGCATAAGTTCTGACATGGACTTCTGAGCCTAACTGGCAATTCTACAAGGATGTTGCCAAAACTTGTAAAAATGACCAACAATTTTGTCCAAAATTGATAAATGATCATTGTAAAAGGACAAAATGAAAGTTACAAGCGGTTGATTCAAGTACTTCAATCTTTCAAGAGTGCCTTTAAACTCTCGGCAGGAGTAACCTTTGTGAGAATATGTGCGCATTGATTAAAGCATACGCGTCCAAAGAAACAAATCAACCAAGAATTTAGCTGAAACAGAGATATAAGTACAACAAAAGTTTTAGACAAGTACTTCAAAATTTATCCTCAGAAGCTTAATATTAATATACTATAAGTTGCACTTACGAGGCTTTTCATACCCAAGTTATCCTCAAAATTAAGTCACCTGATCATGGTTAGACTACTAAACTTCGAAAGTAATTTTCTTACAGACTCATCACATTATGCCATACACCATGCCAAAATCCTTCTAAAATAATACAGCAACTTCAGCAACTATCCCCAGGTCACACAAAAGATCCTTGGGCTAAATGTGGAAGATGTCGTCAGCAACACCCTCTGGCGGCCACCACCTAGGCCAAGGAAAAGTCAAACCACGCTTTCTTGCTGGCTCGAGGAAATCCACATCCGTATCCTCAGATTCATCATCAAATATCTCCAAGACATCCAGCATTAGTTCCTCAAAACTCTTCTTCTTATCAAAACAAACCTGAGGAACAGACAGCCCGTCATCATTCTACTCTTGCTCTTTAAAATAACCTGAGAATTCAAGCCTCCTCGAAACACTTTCCTTCGTTCCACATTTATCAAACCCCCCACAAGCCACATATTGTGCTGCTATATCACCAGTACCAACCCCATAGGCTACTTCGGTTTCTTTCATCAGTTTATCCACATTCGCTGTGTTTTCAGTCAACGATGCCTCCAATCCTTCACAAAATTTTCTTCAAATTCCGAATCAAGAACTTGTGTTGTGCCAGTATCAATACTTTCAGTGTTAATCACGATTGGCTCAGTGTCACCTGCATAAACATTTAGAAAATTATATAAACATATGTATAAAAATAAAAATATTTTTGGAAGAAGAGTACTATTTGGAAGTCTCCAATATTTAGGACACCTATTCATCTCATATTTCATCCCTCAAAAAGTAAATGTTTACATTAGTCATTTAGTTATGATGGCATGATAATAGTGATATGGCAAACTTGAGGATTAGGGTGGTTAAATGAGCTGAGCCGAGCTCAACTTGGGCTCGATTAGGTAAACAAATTTTTTTTTTCTCAGGCTTGTTTAACTAAATGAGCTTTTAACGAGCTGAGCTTGAGACGAGCATCGTTAACGAGCTGGAGCCGAACCTTAAATGAGTCAAGCTCAACTTTAAACGAGCCCTCAGCTCGTTTAACTATTAACAACAAAAAAGGAACAAATTTTCTAGAATAAAACAATTTAAGAAATAAGACTCTTTTTGTGTGACTTTATTTCTAAGTTGACTTGACATATTCACCTTCCGAATTCCTAAATTTCTTGAATTTAGGCTCGTAAACCTCCTCTCTACTTATACCACGATCACATTCATCAGCTATAACACCATCACCATCTGCAATATCCCTCATTAATTTAGGTTCTGAAACTAGAGTACCTGAATCCATATCTAAATCATCAACACCCTCTGAAGGTCACCACCTTGGATGAGGAAAAGTCAAACCAAGCTTCTTCGCTGTCTCAATGAAAGCCGTATGATTTTGATGATTACAATCATCAGAAACAATCGCAAAACCATCCAAACTAAAGTTCTTTCTCTTATTCGAACAATCCTGAAGAACAGACAGTCCATCATTTTTCTTATCAAACCCTCCAGAAACCACATATTTGAATTTATCACTATTCTTAAAGCCCGAATGCCCTCCACCATTTTGTGCTGAAATATCCCCATTACCAATCCCACAGCCTGCTTCAGTTTCTTTGGTCTGTTTATCCACATTCACAGTATTTTCAGTCAACCATGCCCCTGATCTTTCACAATTCTCTTCGAACTCCAAATCGAGAACTTGTGTTGCCCCAATTTCAATACTTCCAGTTTTAATCAGAATTGGCTCGGTATCACCTGCATAAACATCTGGTGGTCAGCACCAAATTTTTTTTTATTAGGAATTATATTCCATTTGTTCTACAAAAAAAGAGTCATTTGTCTTTAAACATTCGCATGAAAATTACATTGCCGTTTTCAAACGGAACTCTTTTCTGTGGAATCGGAGAAATTTATTTGAATCATACTCAACATATTTTCCTTCCAAAATCTGAAGTTTCAATAAAATTGCTTGTAATCTCCTCTTTAATAACTTTGTTCCACAAAAAGAATACTAAGTTTTTGTTCCAAATAAAAGAGTTCCCTTTATAGCGATGATAGTACAAGAAGACACAATGTCCACACATTACCAATGAAAATTTCTGTTGCCCCAATTTGAATACATTCAGTTTCAATCTTTATTGGCTTAGTATGGTGCCCTGCTTTATATATTTCACTAAAGCTTTGTTTGTTAATTTTTATGGATAATAATATAAAAAAGTTTTTTCTTATCAGGTTACCAACTCCAGATAGGGTGATAAACCTAAATGCATTATCTCTATCTAGTATTCCGTAGTACAACAGTAAAATAGGAATATGTAATCCGCACAATATGCCAGATAGGGACACAATAACCGGTGCTAGGGTACTACTTACAATAAAATCCTTACCTAAATCAACCTTCTTCTCGGTGTCCGAACAACCACCATTCACGGCGAACATCTCAACATCAAATCCAACGTGGTGACCATCAACGGCTACGATTGCAAGTCCCTGATCGTCAGAGCTGGAGATAGGCCGAGAGCAAGGGTGCCCCGGAGGGACGTGGAAGTCGTAACTCTCTTCTTCTTGAAGGGTAAATTGGTCCGTGCAGCTGTCCGGCAGAGATACCATAACTATCCCGGTGGGCTCCACTTCCACTGGCCACGGCGAAGCTTGATCTTCCGCATCCAGTTCGGGGGCGAAAGGATAATTTTGGAGCTTCTCTTCCTGAGAAGAACTGATTTGGGATGATTGAGGTAAAAGGGTCTTCTTCCATTTTTGATCAATTGGTCTCAATGAGAGGGAAATGTTTATAGGGTTCCATCTTTGTAAGATGTCTATTAATATTCCGAGTTGACATTCCCGCCTTTCTTTATTGAAACTGATGGGTGTTCCCGCGTTTGTCTTTTTCTCGGATAAATCGTTCCCGCGTTTTCAATCAACGGTGAGTGATCGGTGAGCTCCTTTGTGGACTACGTTGTCGTTTCCTTTAGTTTCCAACTTTCCATAATGTTTTACGGAGCATTTTTCTGCTGCCATTCTGAGAAATTATCCTCACGTTTTTTTGTTTTTTTTTTTCATAAAACAGCTCTTAAAATTCAATTGTCACAAAATCATTTAGCGACTAAAACTTTTTAGAGGAGTCAAAAGAAGAAAAAGATATAATTATCAAAACCGTATCATGCTGTCCGGCTGAACTAATCCACCTATGAACTACTCCAAGAACCGATCTAATATTATGTAAATACCATATGTGAAATTGAACTTCAAATAATCTTTTAAACCGCTTGGTATTTTAAAAAACTATTGAACCGACCAAAATTTTTAAAAAACCATTAAAGTGTGAAATGACTCTCTTTTTATTTTTGAGGTGCTCAGTTGTTTATTAGTTGAATAAAAGTTATATCCTAACATTTTTATTGAATATAGGATATTAAATTACTAATTTTTTAAATAAAATATATGATTATAAAGGATATATTATTATTTTTATCATATATAATATTTTTTAATTAATAATAATTTTAATTTGGCTCAAGTGGTTGAATCAACAATTTAACCGGTTAAACTACTCAACCAGTACCTTGACCAGTTCTGATAACTATGGAAAAAGATATTACCTCTTACTGAAAAAGACTGGTTTGATAAATCAACATTTATTATCTCGTTTTATTTTAGCCAAAAAAGTTACAGTTTTTCCGTTTCACAATTTATTTAGCATATTCTTACAGTTATATAATACAAATTTCAAAATGCATGAAAATTATATTAATGTATTTTGTGATGGAACTATAGATGAATGTATAACATATTAATATATTTAAAAGATTTTTTAATAATAATAAAATATATTAATATATATTTTTTGAATTTTAAAAATCGTGTCATACAAAAAAAAGTAAGTATCTTAGAATGACTGGTATCAAGAAATTAGACTCTTCACTTATTTTCTGAGCTGTCGTGCCCCTCCTTTTTATTCTTCTTTACTGCCTAACCCTCCTTTGTGTACCTAATTATAACTATGCCATTACATATATAATATATAAATATATATTTTATTGGCCCACTTAGTCAACAATAATGGGATGGAGTGAATAACTTATTCAAAATTAATTTTGAATGAATTAACAACCAACAATTAAAACCTTAACTTGAAAAGTCCTACTCAAGCACTTACTTGACAACATGGTTTAACTCAAGTAAAGGTTTAAACATTTTGCAACAAATAATTATCCTAAAGCGACTCCAATGCAATAAGAGCAATATCACAAGCATATGTGAAAAAACAATAAGTAATAACAAAAAGAAATTATAGGAAAAATAAATCACACGGGATTTTTATAAAGGTTCAGAGTGTTATATTCCTACATTCTCTTTTCCATTGTTAATAAAGTTGGAACCCATCATTATTGATTTTCCAAACGAATTCTTCAATTTTTAACTAGGTTTATTGGCAACCTTTACAACTAGTTCTACCTAGAACTTGCTCAAAACTCAACCAATGAGCACAATTCATTCCACAAAGGAATTACGCAATTCCACTCAAAGCTAACTTATTTCACGAATGAATACACTTCCCACAAAGGAAAACACCTAGTTCTATCAAGAAACAAACTCAAACCCTACAACCCTCTAGGCACTCCCGTTAAGAGATAATACAATTTCACTAAGGAAAAGTTGATAAGTTTATTCTTCTTACCAAAACTTCTCAAAAAACAAGGTCCAAGTATTGCTGCTCTCAGTTAATTCTTAATAATCATGTTAAACAACTTTTTGTCTTCATTGTCCTCCTCCTCAGCGGGAATTCTGTTGATGCCTCCACATACTCTTTTTAAATACGAAATTATGAACACGAGTGTTCAAGAGATTTCTTCATCTTTCAATTGTTTATTTAGTGTTAGGTTTTGTGAGTTAATTCTTAATGATCATGTTGAGTAGCTATTGGTTGTCCTTGTCATCTTCCTTAGTAAGACGTTTGTTGCCGCTGCTTCTACATTCTCTCTAGATATGTCAAACATAAATATGAATGTTCAAGAGATTTCATCATCTTTCAATTGTTTATATAATGTTAGGATTTAGACTGAAATGATCTAAGTTGTTGATCATTTTCATCATCCTTGTATACAATTTGTCATGTTAGTGCCCATGTGCAGGAATAACATGTAATATGCCATAACATTTTGTCCTTTTCTGATTCCTAAAGTCTTATGTTCTAAAACTCTACTATTGATAACCCTTATGTTAGACTCTCATGTTAGGAATTCTTATATTGGTACAAAGACTTCCTTTAGAACCCTTCTGCATAAAGGTTTGTTTCTATGGATCGACAAGCTTTTTATGTTCAACAAATCTTTTGGAAAGTCTGCTTTTTGCATCCATGTACTATATCCTGCTCAATCTTCTTCTAGATCTTCTGTTGTTGGCCAAAACAAAAAGCAACATTACAATTGAAATGCCTAACAAAAAATTTTATTCCCCTTAAATAAAATAGACATTATTCTTACACAAGATAAACATCATTAATTCTATACAATAACACCTGGGATTCAACGATCTCTCATATTTGATGATGTCAAAATATTATACACAAAATAATTTGTTGTTATTTGGTAACAACATATTTACCAAAGAACAGTTACATAGAAATTTTCAACAAGTGCAAGAGACAACTTGGCCAAGCATCAGATCTTCAAATTCTTCTATTCCTTTCAGGCCAAAGTCTTATTTTCTTCTATAACGTTTTCTTTTTCTTCTCCTCTTTCCATCATCATACAAAAAAATGGCAGTCTTTAAATTTAATCCTCCTCATGCCATACATCTATCATGTCTATCTCCTGTAATTATTTTCCTCTTTTTTTATATCATCAATTTAAACATGCAAGGGACTTGAGGGTGGGAGGAACTTCTTTAAGTGGATTTGTCAAGAGTACTTCATCTTGTTTTATTGAAGGTGGAACAACATGGTTTTAAATCGTGGAGTTGCACTCCTGTTATTGAGACTTGGGACTATAACTACTGCAAGACTTTTTTTTCCCCAACTGGCACTTATGTTCTGTTTCAAGCCATATATAATCAACTACTAGGAGTATTGTGATAAAGTGAAACCCATTTGGTTTGTGTGACACCCCCAAATTTCCACCTCTGAATCCTCGTAGAAATTTGGTCGTCAGATATCATCTCAGCATATTGAGTTGCTAACATTCGACAACTCGCCCTGTTATATCTTACAAGGATCGCTCATACGAATAAATTTATA
>JAUMHB010048745.1:0-16953 GCA_032359685.1 Pittosporum tobira
ATAATAATAATAATAATAATAATAATAATAATAATAATAATAATAATAATAATAATAATAATAATAATAATAAGTTGAAACAGTTGACGAATCAGTTGACTAGCCAACTGCTCTTTCTTCCTCGTTCTGGCAGTTGCCCAGGAACAGCCACCGGCCAGCCAACGCAGTGGTGGCAGGCAAGGCAAGCGGCAACCGGGCGTATGCACATGGAAACCGAGGGGGAGCAGGGATTTGTGGTAAAATAATTGATAAAAAGCTTGAATTTTGCGGCCCCGCAAGCTAACAATCCATTTTTGGAAACCCCACTTCATCTCCCCCGGCCACGGCAAAGGAAGCCATAGTCGGCGGGTTGCTTTTCCGGCAAGCTCGGTTTTTGGCCCAAACCAACTCCAAAAATTAATTAAAAATCATGAAAATTATCCTCAAGATATGAGGAACACTATGGGATAATCAATCGACACCAACAACACCGATTAATCGGTTAAAGATTCAAACTTTGATCGTAGCTCAACCGACTGAAAATGGCCCTTGACAGTAGTTAGATCTTGTTCAAAAACCAAGTTTTAAAAGCTTAACATGATCTAAGGGACACAAGGAAGCTATCCTGATTAACCATTTTGATTAAAAACAACAAAAATTCCAACTTTGATTTTTACCTAGCAAGAACCGAAGAAAAATTTTAAAGACTGGATTTTTGGATGTTGCGGCTGAATTGGAGGATTAGGGTTTGTTTGCACGCATTATAAAGACCACATACAACTTGTAGAAACTAGAATCAATGCTTGAAAGCGTCTGCAAATTGATTTGGGTAAAACTGCAGAATTTTAGAAGTTTTGGGGAAAAGAGAACAGAAAAGGAAATGGGAAAAAGAAAAAAAGAAAAATAAAAAGAAAAATAAATGGAAAAAGACAAAAGTTTGGAGAACTATGCGTCAGTGGATCTAACTGGTCAATTGGCTGAAAATTCAAAAATTCAAATTGTTATTTTGCCTCGATTCGCGAGCTGATTAATTTAATAATTAAATAATAATTTAAAAAGTTAAAATTTGGAAAATATAATATTATATTATATCCCTATGTTTTGGTACGCTGCGAATCCAATGGTGCTGTCCGTTTTTCCATACGACGCTCCGGTCAAAAAGTCAACTCTAGACTATGTTAAATTAAAAATTCGACGGCGTTTTGAGTCACTATTTTTCCGCGCTGATTCTAGATCTGCAATTGTTTTGTGATATTGAACACTTTTTAACTTTCGGGTCAAAATAACCAAAATTTCCCCGGGCATAACTTTTACCAAAAATGACCAAAATGCCCTTAGTCATATTTTTTGTCAAAATAACCAAAATACCCTTGGGCATAATAATTGTCAAAATAACCAAAATTCCATTGAGCATAACAATTATCAAAATGACCAAAATGCCCTTGAGGATAACAATTGTCAAAATAACCAAAATACCCTTGAGCATTATATTATTATTTTAACTCAATTTCTTGAAATGTAGCAACGCAGAACATAATTCTACTGAACATAATAAAAGGACATTTTCATATTATTAATTGTTCATAAGAACTCGGGTTCTTACACGATCGGCCATCCATTAGGCTCGACGGCCCGCTTCGCCCAAATAAGGATCGTTCCTGGCTCTCAGCATCCAAAATGTTCAAGCTCAGCCATCTGCTTCCAAAGAGTCTTGCATCAGCCTTTGTCCGGCCGGACAATCGCCGTTAAGGACTTTCAAACTATGCGCCTTGGGCCCAGGTCTTCCCGAATAGCGAGCCCAATCCACCCCATCAATTGGGCCTGACTCTGCCTGGTTCAAGTCCAGCGACCCAAAGGCCATAAAACAAATTCTCAGGCGATGTCCAATCAGCCGCCTAATTCTGCAGTCCTGTCAACTCAAAGGAGGCGCACTATGCCCACTGTTAACTCAAAGCAGGCACACCATGCCTACTTTATCGGGTTGCGGGTCAAAGAAAATTCTACAAGTACCGCCTCATCTCCCCAGAGAGGGGGGAGCCCAAAAAATTGAGAGAAAGAGTCAAAACTCTGTAAAAATACAAACACACTGGAGCCAAACTCTCTCAAAAACTCGCCGATAAACCCCACATTCTCTTACTTAATATTCAGATTACCACCTCAATCTCAACTAACTTAAGCATCGGAGAGGAGAACGAGCGAACAAACCTCTCGTGTTGCCCGTGTTTCAGGTGAACTTACTCCCGCCAACGTATGCCCAGCTAGAAACAAGGTTTAGACTTGGTCAAATGTCAAGTTGGTCCCAACAATATAAACTAAATCAAATGAATCACATTGTTTTTAGTTTTTTAAAATTTACAGATTGAAACACATTGTTTTTACCTCACGCCAATGATAGCCATAATGGGAGCCATAGAGGAAGTCTTTGTTTGAAATAACAGACTCCAAGAATTTCTCAAAGAGAATGATTAGACAAAGAGCGGATGCTGCCCATCTTCAGAGGTTAAGGTATGCAACGAGCATAAGTAATAATAAAAGGGCCTAGTCTCGGAAGAGACGCAACATTACAAGCTATTTGCAGAACTTCACCTTTTGTCATATATTCCATAGTTGTCACGCTAGATAAATATCATGGCAAGGGGGATCTCCTGTCTAGGATGGTCTTTAATAAATGCTTTCAAATCTCCTTTAAAATGAGACTTAAAATAATTAATTTTCACAATTTTGAACTAAAATACAAAGATGAACTCTTGTTTATGAAAATTGATATAAATACAATTTTTAAATATTACATAAAATATTAGCCATAAAGTTATTATTAAATCATCTATTTATGTTTTGTGCTTTGTTTTTTATTTTTATTTTTTCCATACTAACTTATAACTTAAATTAAAATTCAAAAATGAGTGTTTAGAACTTTATGTTATTATATACTCCCTTAGTGTAGGAAAAGAAATATCTTATTTTAGACTTTTAAAAATTAATTTACAAATTTAGTTCATATATATTGTATAATTGCACAAACATTGAGTTTGTTCTCCCAATTAAGCGGGTATTTTCGTTCATCTATCGTGAGTTAACTCAATTTTTAACCTTAGAACCTACAACTTACAACTTGACCGAGTAAAAATTGGACTCAGTTTGGCTTAATCAACTTCATTTTGGTTCAATCATCCACAATTTATTGTACTTGATTAATGTGATTAAAAATTTTAAAAATTATAAATTACATTCAATTTTATAAATTAATTCACAACTAATACACATTGTACATATTTGTCTATTCGGATTCATGTGCGATAAGCACCGCAGCTCTATATGTACTCTACCTTTTCTAGAGTAAGGTCTCTGTTAATGAATAGCTCTAATTTATAGAATACATATATTACTTGAGAGAGTGTGTGTGTGTAAATTAATTCCCAAATTATAATAAAAATATTTTTAAATGTAATTATTCAACCACAAATTAAGAAGCCATAGAATATTAATTTAAAATCCATTTTTAAAATTTTAAATTTTAAAAAATTTACATAAAAATATACAAAAAATGTAGTACTTAAACGACAACAAATTTAAGATAAGGAGCATTACGTTTAGTCCGAGCAACACTGGGTGTTTAATCTAATTATGAAAGGTTTAGAAGAAGAAAACATTATAATTTTTAATGTTTTTAAAAAATCATTTACAATATTAATGAATATATTATTTAAATCAAATGAATGACGTTGTTTTTAGCTTTTTAAATTTTACAAGTTGAATTTACAAATCATAAAGTATTGTTGTTTTTACCTTCAAAGATATGTAATATAATTTATTTTTACAATTTTTGTGGAACAAACTATTATATAAATATGAGCTCTCATTTATGAAAATTGATATAAACCTTATTTTTAAATATTGCATAATGTATAATAAAATAAGCAATTAAATTATCTTTTTATATATCTTTTTGTCAAAAATTATTTTCCAAATTTAAGTCAGAAAAATTGTAATAAGTACCATGCGCGAAGATTTTACCTAGTAGTACATAAAGGTAAGCTAAAATATATAGTTGATTAAATAAAAATAATTAAATTGTTAGGAAATGCAAACTCAAACATATTTTTTTAATTATATGATAAAAGTTATTTGTTTTTGAAGTTTCAATTCTAAGTTTGGTAGAAATTATAAATAAATAAAAAGAGTAAAATTTATTTACTAGAATCACTTTGTAACTCTTTATTTTTGAATCATTATTTTGATGAATTTATTTGTTGCATTATAATTTGAAATGCACAATGAAATAGACAGAGAAATGTAAGACGAGAGTATGAGAAAAAA
This sequence comes from Pittosporum tobira, assembly GCA_032359685.1. Taxonomy (NCBI): domain Eukaryota; kingdom Viridiplantae; phylum Streptophyta; class Magnoliopsida; order Apiales; family Pittosporaceae; genus Pittosporum; species Pittosporum tobira. Next base: position 4,297 of record JAUMHB010048745.1, read on the forward strand.
AAATGAATCATAATTTTTAATTAAGTTAAAAAAATATAATTCTTAAATTTAAAGTAAATTAGTAATATTAAAATATTTAACTTATAAAAATTTTAAATTAATAAATAATTAATTTTTAAAAATAAACTACAAACCTTTTCAATAATTGAAAGCGCGTGATCAGCTCAGGGGTATTATTAACTGTTCTAACTACCTACCATGTAAACTCGACTCTCCTTCCATTCCCGGGATTCCAACTAATCCCGGCACCCCTTCTCTCTCTGCAGTTACAAAATCGGGGAGGGAAGATGACTCCTTCCCCAGCTAATAGCCGATTTCCCCACTCTAACTCCGCCCAAGATTTAATCACTCCCCTCAATCCCCAATCCAAGAAATCGTACTGGAGATTCAGCAAGAATGATTTTTTCCCGGAACCCTCATTCCAGTCCCTCTCCACTTACAAATCCGCCCTCTCCCAAACCCACCTCCGCCTCAAGGACCGCATCCTCGGCCGTTCCTCCGACGCCACCGAACTTCTCACCCTTCAGAAACAATCCGAATACCCCCTCAAACTCTGCCTCACCTGGTGGGACCTCATCTGGCTAGCCTTCGGTTCCGTCGTCGGCTCCGGCATCTTCGCCATCACCGGCCAAGAAGCTCGCCTCCACGCTGGCCCCTCCATCGTCCTCTCCTACGCCGCCTCCGGCCTCTCCGTCCTCCTCTCTGTTTTTTGCTACACCGAATTCTCCGTTGAAATCCCCGTCGCCGGCGGCTCCTTCTCCTTCCTCCGCATTGAGTTAGGAGACTTCATTGCCTTCATTGCAGCCTCCAACATTCTCTTGGAAGCCATCGTCGGCGCCGCCGGTCTCGGCCGCTCTTGGTCTTCCTATTTAGCAAGTATGATTAAACCAAACTCAGATTTTCTGCGACTTAAAGTTAACGCTTTACCAGAAGGGTTTAATCTTTTAGACCCAATTGCTGTTTTAATTTTAGCAGTTGCCAATTCTATTGCAATGAGTGGTACAAAAAAAACTTCTATTCTTACTTGGGCCAGTTCAATTTTCAGTGCTGTTATTATTGTTTTTATAATTATTGTTGGGTTTATTCATGGCGAAAGCTCGAATTTGACACCCTTTTTTCCATTTGGGGGAAAGGGAGTGTTTCAGGCTGCAGCCATTGTGTATTGGTCTTATGCTGGTTTTGACATGGTTGCTACAATGGCTGAAGAAACTAAAAACCCCTCTAGAGATATTCCATTAGGTTTAGTCGGTTCAATGTCTGTTATCGCTGTGGTTTACTGTTTGATGTCATTAGTACTTACTATGATGGTGAAATATACTGAAATTGACATGAATGCGGCCTATTCAGTTGCTTTTGATAAAATTGGGATGCATTGGGCTAAATATTTGGTCAGCATTGTCGCGCTCAAGGGAATGACTACAAGTTTACTTGTTGGCTCAATGGGCCAAGCTCGATACACTACTCAGATTGCTAGATCGCATATGATTCCGCCTTGGTTTGCTCTGGTTCACCCGAAAACCGGAACCCCTATTTATGCTACTCTTTTGGTTACTATAATTAGCTCCATTGTTGCCTTTTTCTCGAGCTTGGATGTTTTGTCAAGTGTGTTATCCTTTAGTACGCTCTTCATTTTCATGCTTATGGCTGTGGCATTGCTTGTTAGGAGATATTATGTGAAGGATGTTACTTCAAAGGGTGATTTGGTAAAATTTCTCACCTGCTTATTGGTTATTTTTGGTTCGTCTATTGGATTTACAGCTCTTTGGGGTGCAAATATTGGGGGATGGATTGGGTATTCGGTGGCGGGTGTATTTTGGTGTCTGGGTACTTTTTGTATGATATTACTTCCAAAGCAGAGGGTTCCTAAAATTTGGGGTGTTCCACTTGTTCCATTTTTGCCATCATTGTCAATTGGGATGAATATATTTCTGATAGGATCTTTGGGGGCTGTGGCATTCTATCGGTTCTTTATATGTAGTGCCATAATGCTGCTTTACTATCTATTGGTTGGTGTGCACGCAACTTATGATGTAGCTCATGAGGATGAATAAGAATTGATTATTGAAGTTGGAAAAGGAAATGTGAGTCAGGGAAGTTTATAGACAGTACAAATACCTTACCAGTTAATTTGATTAAAATTTGAATAGGTAAATATATACTTAGTATAGTTTATTATTTTTGAATTTGTTACAGTATGATTTTTTTCTCTCTAAAGCCGGTTTCATTCCATGTAACTACTTTCAATGTGACAGTAATGCACGGGATGGTACATAATGCAACATTTATCTGAAATTAGAAACCCCACTTCTTTTTTCTTCAGACAACTGCTATTTTGATTTTTGAGATGGTATTAGTTACTTTTTAATGTAATGCTCTGCTTGAGAATGCTCAATGGTGAGAACAGCATTTTCCATTTTCGGCTTTGCAATTCAGTTAACTTTGTCGTTTATAGAACACGGTCGAATAGGATTCAATTGTGTGTATTCAGAATTGCTAAATCTGGATAACGAGATTCCTATCTTCCCCGTTGAGTCATAGATTGAGCTCTTGAATCTTGATTAGAACATTGAGTTTTTTATTTGTAGTCTAAGTTAGACAGAAGTCACATAACTGGAATGAGATGGACCTAATATCCTACAGACTACAGAGTAAAGGTACTTAATCTGTAGGGAAGAAATGTAAGCATGCACTCCAGATCTTTCAAGAATTTTTTTATTTTCTTAATATAATAATTTTTTATAAGTATCATTTACGCGAGTTTTTCATTAACTGCTGAGATTGCAGAAGGACAAGATTTACCCCACCTTAACCTTCACCGGTTATCACTTTTTTCTTGAGTTCAGATTCCTTGTGGGGTGTAGTCCTGATCTTTAAACACTGTATTCTTGCTTATGGTGGTTGTATTGCTATTAGGGCAATGTTTAGCCTCTTTCCTTGAGCAAGGCCATGCCTATTTATTTTGTTATTATTGCTCTGGACAGTTTTTATGTGTGTCTTGTGTGTATGGTTTCCAAATTGGCTTTCTAATTTTGAGTTAACGAGTTTCCACTTTGAGCTATTTTGTGGGCTTTACATTATCGATGAGACTCTTTGAAGCCTCTGCATAGATTCCAAACAACTTATTGAATTATGCCATAGGCCAAATTTTGCCTCCATTCTGTTGAAGCCAGTGTTGTCGGATATTTTCTGTCTTCGTATGTTGTTGGAGTAAACTTTTTAAAGTACCTAGGAAGTTGTTTTGGCTCATAATATTGCTGAAAGAGCTCGGTATGTAAACATTATGGTATTATACTAAGTATATGCCTTGTTAGCATTAAATAAAATAAATGCCATCTTTTTCTGAGGATGATAGGTAGAGCAGTGTCACTGTATCATAATAGAACTATTACTTCCCAGTTCCACAAAAATGCTAACTAAAACAATTGAGATGGGCCAAAATGATGATATTAGGCCTTGGATTGGGCCCCTTTGGAACACTGGTGAGGCCTCGAAATGGACTTTGGACACACTGATGGGTCCTGTGCATTAATAATATACTGGTTGAGGTCTCAAATACGAGTTCCGTCGGGGTGATTCAGTGTTAGGAACATGGACTTGGGCCTTGGCTTCGATAAGCATCATGGCCTATATGTCAGAAATTAGTAAAAACATGCATTGGTGTTCAATTAGGAAGCGTGCTGAATACCCCCAAGCACGAAATTCAGTTGGTAAAGAGTTGATAAAGAGTTGTGTTAACTTAACCAAAGATTTCGAGTTCGAGCTCTGCGAATGCAGTTGTGTTAAACCTTAGGAGGAAGAGTTTTACCGCCTATATTCGATTCCGGATTAGTCGGGTCCATGAGATACCGGATACCAGGTGGTCAAAAAAAAAGAAGCATGCTAAATGGGAAAGAGTGTCCAAATATGTTTTCCCAGATGTTATCCCAATTCAATCCAACTGTTATATTACATATAAAATTTATAGTTAATTTTTATAGTTAATAAATTAATTACAATACAATCGTTAAATTAAATTTAAAACAACAGATGGAATATTATTTGAGATAACATATTTGGACTCATGGCAAAGGGCATTATTAGCGCCTCTTGAGATGATATCAGAAGCGAGAATAGAAAGGTGAGACAGTTCTTCTCTCTGGGGTCGGGTCGGGTCGGGTGGACTGATAACTTTTTATCTCAAAATGTGGATAAATAATTGTGAGGTCCATCCAATGCAAGCCTTTCTAGTTTGATTGTTTTCACTTGGATGGATAAGACCCAGGAGTGCTTTAGTTTCTCGACATCAGGTAGTGGGGGCCAGTTTCTATCTTATACTGGATATCAACGCTCAACAGCATAACAGCGTAACATCAAACACTCACTGTGAACTACTACGTACTATTATTTCTTGACCCAAACTTAACTTGCCAACTTTTTATATTATACATGTGTGTGCAATAGAGGGCTATCCCGCCTAAATATACTCGTTTGATCTCAATCGTCTAAATTAAGATCGAAAAGTTTAGAAATATCAAATATCTTATTCGTTACACAAAAGAATGTACTACTTTGCAGTGGCTTGCGTTACACAACATATGTTCGCAAGATGTTTCATTAATGAAAGTAGGGGTAATTTGAACACTTTTTTTCATTGCACAACGTATATTTGACCATCTCAAATCTTTTGTATGATGTATCTGTTGGCTAGCTGCTTCCTAACCATTCGTTTTCGCCTTAGATGGCTAAGATTGAATGGCTTATTTTGGCCACATAACCCATTTTAGTCCTGCATAAAAATCACACACATTTATCTATGAAATCCGATTCCACAAACAAAGGTAGTGATTAGAGACTCTTAACCAGCTAAAATCATCGGGACCATCCATAATTTATTTCACAAACAGATCTATTGTGTTCAATTGGATCACAGTCGTTGGCTGACTTGATGGACAACCTTGATAATTTTGGATGGTTTAAGAGTCTCTAAGTTCAGACATATATATACTCCTTCATCTCTCCGTCTTGAAAAGAAAGTTGTAAATTTAATTTATTTTTGTTCTGAAAAAAAATATCATAAAACGTATATTAATGTAATTTTATTATTCATATTTTTTTTTATGTAGACCTATTTAATTTATAAGTGTTGTAAATTTATGCTCTCTCATCTTTTTTAATTTATATGAAATAAGTGTTTATGATTTTTTTTAAGACGAAAAAAAATAGTAACTAGGTAACTATAGCTAGATATATTTGGTTGTATGGGTAGGTAAAGAAGCGTTATGGGATGGGATGGGATGGGGTGCTTGGTGATGGTGAAGTTAGCCACCATTATTCCTTGACATGGCCCATAATGAATTATCACTTCTTTTACTTAGTCTGTCACCTTTCATTCATGCATTCCACCTCTCCCACTCTTTGATAGCAACGCATGATTAAGGAGATATCTAGATTATCTACTCTTTATTGGATCATTTTCCTGTAAAGGATTTTTATTACTGTATACAACCATCTATATCGGTTTCGTTGAATATTCTTATGGACCGTTTGGTAACATCATTTAGAAATTATAAAATTCAAACGTAACAAAAGATTATATTAGTTCAAAAAAATAAATTTGTTATTTAAATTTAACTTTTAATAAAAATATATAAATTAAATTTAAATCGCAAACCACGGTTTGATAAGTTACGAACGAACTATGCTACCAAACAAGTAGTTATTTGACACCATGGATCATAATCAATATTGGTATCTTAAAGGGCAGGCGCCAAGACTGTAAAGGCAATTAAATTCGCCAGAACTTTTTGGCACTTAAGGGAGTTGTCAAATAAGAGGGGGCCAGATTGTGAGGCACATATAATTGAGGGTTGGAATCTTTGTGGGAACAGAGGTCAAAGATGAAGAAAGTGAAAAATGACAGTGAAATGGGGCGTGCGGCATATAATTGAGGACCTGACCGACTGGCTCTAGACAGGAAGCAAATATAATTGGCGTTGCATGGTTGCAGTAAAACCTAAAGCATTCGTGGTCAATAATATGTCTTATCACCTCTACCTAGCACCTCTATTCGTTTTAAAGTAGAGAATAAAATGTTTTTTTTGTTACTTTTTATTTTTTTTTTATTTTTTTTTTTTTTTTTTTTTTTTTAATTGGGAAAAAATTAGATTCCAACTGAGGGTACCACACAATAGAGAAGGCTTCTAGAGGTGCCGAACTAACTAGCTCAAAAGTTTAGTATTGAAAAATGTATTTCTCTTGCATCACAATACAATAATAGATACTCTATAAAATCTACTTAGGTTGATGTCAATCGTAAAATATAGTTGATTATAATGTTAGACACACGTTATGTTTTTTGATTGTTTTGATGGCATTTTATAGAATATTAAATTTTTGTAAAAATTTTGAAAATAACAAAATGTTAAACAGTTAATGACAAAATTGTACCCCAAAGTTAAAAACTTTTTCACTATGCTCCCCCATGTATAGAAAATGATAAACTGCTCCCTAATATTTTTTTAAAAAACAAAAGTGTTACCTTCTATTAGTATTAGTGTGTTGGATGGAATACATGTTGACTAAATATTTATATTCTTTCACTGTAGCTATGCAAAGATTAATATTATATTTTTACTATTTGACTTATTTTTAACTTAACAAATGTTATTATATTATGGAACCAATGGAGTATTTAGTACTACATTGTGAATCCTAAATTCAAGTTAATATAATTTCATTCAAGTGCTAACTTCAAAAAAAAGTAATTAGTATATTTCAAAATATAATAGTATTATTTACTTTAAAATTTTAACTTATGATATTTAAAATTTAAAATTACATTTTTTTTTTTTCTATTAGAATCAATAGAATTGTCAATATCTTGAATCATTTGAAAAATAATATTAATTACAAAAATTATTTTTCTCAAAACTCAAATTGATTTACGTTAATTTGAATGTGAAAATGTTCTTAGTTAATTTTTCGAAAGTCAATAACGTGATTATACTTTAGAACGGATGCAATAGTATATTTTTAGTTAGTTTATAATAGGTTAATAACAACATTATACTAAAACAAATATATATGTATCTCTATGGTCAAAATAGATACATAAATACTTAGTCAACGTGTATTCCTTCTAACACATTAATAGAAAGGGACACATTTATCTTTTAAAGAAACAATTTGTCACTTTTTATACTTTAGATAGCCGAATGAGAAAGTTACCAACTTTCAAATATACTTTTCTCATTAGCCCAATTTAAAATAACTAATAGTAATTACAAAACAATTATATTTACAAAAAGCAAATGAAGACAAAAGGACTATAGCCCAATGGTATTAAGTCCACCATCCCAATGAAGAGATTGCGGATGTCTTAAAAATGTCAAGAGAGCTTAATATTGTGCGCGTGTGTGTAAATTTAGTTATCTTTCATAAGCATATGTGCGGTTAACTGTTGGTACGGGTTATAGGAACACCAAAAAAAAAATACAGATAATGCAATAGTTGTATAGGACACTATTCTAAAAATCTAACATAATTTTGAGTAATCTATTAAATTTTAAAGTTAAAATTAACTAAATATCTAAAATTAATCAATTTTTATTTATATTCAATTAATATCTAACTGTTATCATTTAGATGCTAGGTTTTTTTTTCGTTGCTTAAATTCTTCTATTATTGATTTTTAGAACACCCGGGGGGGTGTAGCCGTAGCTTGCAAGAGGGGTTGATGTATAGAGTAGTGTTAGTACTGTAGTAGTACATGGAGGGGCTGGAGGTCCTTTCTTGACCAAATGAGTTTTCACTGTCAAAACTCGGGACCTTGTCCTTCCTTCTATTTTTCTTTACACTATTTTTAATTATTTTGATTCTATCAGGTGACTCAACCCCTCCCTTCTATTTTTATATCCCACAATCCCCCACCCCTTCCTAAAATTTACAGGATGTTGATTTTTACTCTTTATCTATTGATCTTGCACATTTAAAAATAAATAAAATTTTTAATTTATGTTTATTAAACACGAAAAATGTGTAAGATAGTTTTTAATTCGATAAAGGTAATTCAAGAACTCTATCTATTTTAAGTGTGCAAAATTAATGAAAGATGTGCAAAAATTGGCACCCAAATTTATAAAAGAATGACTCTATTTCTAGACATGTTTGTAATTTTCATTCCCGACGAAAAAAGAAAATGTGACAATTCAAAGTATACAAATTGCATGTCATATATAATTTTAGAAATTGGACGTATTCCTCTTTAGCTCGTGTAAACATTGCACCAACTAACATATATAATATTGAAGGTCCAATAAAAATAGAGAAAAACACAGCTAAATTATGATGTACATGCATAATCAGCATTTTTAATAAAATAAATAATACAACGTTATTTTGTTATGTAATTTGAACTTATCCAAACGCAGAAAATGAACAAATAATCGAAGAAGAGAATAGCCATTTAGTCATGTGAACTTTTCTATCTGGTAATAAACGGTGTTTTAAAAATTAATATTCCGATTTATGCAGTTGGTAAAAAAGTGAACATCTAAACATATATAAATAAAAATTAATTGTATACAATCAGATATTAGTTAAGTATAAGCGTGTATCTAACTTAATCAATAAATAATTATCTAGAATTTCATCAAAAATTAATTAAATTTAAGCGAAATTTTTTAAAACACCAATAAAAGTCGTATCAAAATTTACCAAATCAAGAAATCAAGAAGTTTCTTTCTTTTACGTTTTCAAACTTCACATGATCATCTCATCATGAAATAGTCAGTCAAAAGCATAATGATGTGATTCGATGTATCTTCTTATAATAAAATATACTTTGAATCTAGGACTTTATACAATTTCGATTCAACTGCACATTTTTTTCAAATTAATTTGGTAGGCACTATTTGAACCATTAACGAGCCTGTTTAGAAATAATCATTTTAGTTGATTATGACTTATTCAATAAAAAATAAGTTATTTAAATTGTTTAAAATAATTTTTTAAAAATAATTTAAAAAAAATAAATATAAGTAAAATAAAAAATCTTTTATACATAAATAAAAAAATCTAATAAAATATAATTTTTTAAACATCTTTTTATAAAACGTGGCAAACAGTGCCAACATCGGAAACATTATGAGCTTTCGGTGCAAGAACTTACTATATTGGTCAATTCAATTATGTGATTTATCTAACTTTGAAGGTGACAAGTTGAAAATTGAACTTTAAAAAAAAAAAAATTAAATATATCAAAAAAAAAAAATAATAAGACTAAGACTCAGAAAAAAAAAAAGGCTGAAATGAATTTCCACGTCTCGAGTTTTGACTAACAACGCGTGGGTCCTCTGCGAAACAACGCACAAGATTCTGAATCTCGCTCTATGTCAATCGCATTCTTGGTGGTAGAAAACGTCTTCTTTAGGGGAGCCTGAAAGTTACGTATGATTTTCAATCTTTTTTCTTCAAAAAACTATTCGGATCAGTAGGATATTTATTTGACTTTTGGTGTAAATAACACTTTTCAATGTTCAAATCTCTCGTACATAACGCGTAGAATTATTCCTTCTTATTAATTTGAGTAAAATTCTTATTTTTTTTTTTATCAGGTGAAATTTTGATAAGATTTGAATTAAAAAAAAAAAAAAAAAAACAAGTTACTCTTCTATATTACCAATGTTAACCTTTTATTTATAATACATCAAAATCAAATTAAATTGACATCTCATATCCCTATTCTGGTTAAAATGATATAATAGTAATTAATTACTTTTTTTATTATTATTATTTAACACTCACAAACACAACAATAACAACTTATTAAGTTTTTTTTTTTTTTATTACAGACTCAAAAACACAAAAAAAGAAATTTTTTAATTTTTTCATTATTTTCTTTTTTGTGCTAAATTATATTTTTTATTATTTTATTTTATGTCAAAACTCACAAACTGAGCATTAAAGATCATGTTATAAAATTATTATTAAACAAAAAATTATATTCGCATTTAAGTACCTTTTTCTTTTTATACAATTTGTAATTAAATTCATTAAATTAAATTGACTTTAACAGTTTTTGCCATATATGAAAGAGAAAAGGCTGATATGGTATTCATGTCATGTCTGACGTGTTTATTCATGTGAAATTTGAAATATATTTTAAAACTATAAACAATATTTAATTTAAAAATACTAGTAAATAAAAATATCTTTTATGTAATGCAAATAATTTTATTAAAAAAAATAAGTAATTAAAAAATATAAATAAATATTTAGTTAAATAAAATATGGGCATTTATTTATAACCATTTAAATTTAAGGGAATAGAATGTAATTAAATACCATAATAATATACTTTTAATTATCCATATATTTTTATTTAAGAAAATAGAATAATGAATAAAAATATATGATGAAGTCACAGATTGATGAATATTTATTTTATTTAATCATATAACAATAATAACCTTAGGACAAAAGAGAAAGAAGAAGAAAAAAAAAAAAAAAAAAGCAAAAAAGAAACCCGGGTCTGTTCTAACTACAATCTTCATCGGCGATTGCACCTCCGGCCACAATCACCACTACTTCCACCTCCATTATGATTCCTACATGATTAATAATCTCAAATTATTTTTGATAAAATTTCACCACTATATTTTTTTTTCACCCAATCATATCTTACTTTTATCTGTATTATTTACTCATTTTGTTTTAAAATTTAAGAATATTTTAATTAAAAAATATATATAATTAAATATAATTTACTCTTTCGTATGCCATTTACGGGTTCTTTTGACCCATGCTCCCCGTTCGCTAATCTACGGTTGTCCAAAATAAAACTTCTACAACAAGTAATTTCATACAAAATAATACCTGTTTGTCAATAACTTATACAACATAGGTACAAGTTATTGACAAATATGTATTCTTCCGTCAATTCTAAAAGTAGAGATATTTTTTATTAAATTAAATTTAAAAAAAATTCAATAAAATTTTTTGAATTTATAAAAAAAAATTAAAATTTATATATAACAATATTCGATATGTAATTTATAATATTAATTCTAAAAAAAATCAAAATCAAAATCAAAAATAAAATAAATGGCACTAGTACCTAATAAGAATGTGAGTATTTATTATTTGTGATTAATACAATTGAGGGAGGGAGGGAGGGAGGGAGGGAGGGATGGGAACCAAAGGTGGAGCATACCATCAATCGTTTTCAATTTGATTTGTGTCTGGATTGCCAATATCTTCTATAGGTAAGATTGCCTATAGATGTCGACTTTTCCCTACTTCTAAGGGAATTTGTCTAATGTCAAAAGTAAATTACACCAGTAGAAGAGTACTCCTCCACATATAGCTAGTTTGGTACAGATTTTTAAATCGTAATTTATAATTTAAATATAATTTTAAGTTTTTATTAAGTTAAATTTAAGCTGCAAGCTAGTTTTTTGAATTTAAATTTAATCTATCACGGTCTACCAAATGTGATATTTTATTACGTTTGAATGTCACAATTTATTAACACTACTATCAAACGAGCACATAGTCGCATAACCACATCATCAAAATTAAAATATGTAAAGTTGTCTGATATTAACATTAGTGTAATCGCAATTCAATTAGAAACTTTTATTCCACCTTTACAAATCATAGAGTGTGTGGTCTAAATTGGGGATTAACTCGAGTGTTAAGAATGTTCTCTTTCAACACATTAGGTCATAATCAAAGACCAAATTTTATAAGACAGTTGTTTTATTTGGAATTGATTATTGAAATGAATTATAAACTTATTTTTAAAAATAAATTATAATAAAAGTGTTTGTTTATATTAATTTTTAAAAATTATTGGTTTACTATAAACAATATTTTCATTTCATTTGAAAAAGTTGGTCATTAGTTTTTTTTCTTAGCTTATTGCTTATTTAAGTTAATAAATAAACTTTAAGTTGTTCTAAAATAAATTGTACCAAACAAGGTCAGTGTGAGATTTAGTTATTATAATTTGATTTATAGAATAAAATTGTTAATATTATCAAAAATATATTTTTTTTAAATCTAAATTTCCAGCACCAGAAGGGGAGGGCAGTGTGGCTTGATTTATTTTGAATTAATTAAGGTCGATACACATTCACATGTATAATTTATTCAAAAGTTTTAAGCTATTAATTCTTAATCTACGTGAGTAGATTCTTAATTGTTCATCAAAGGTTAGCTAGAAGTCAATGATCACGGATTATATATATATATAGTAGTTCTTATGTCCGAAGTTGCTCGAGCTTGATACAACATTTTAACAATATATTATATAAATTTATTTTACTATTTATTTTATTTGTTTTTATAATTTCTTAAATATTTAAATTTAATATTTGTTTAATGTATTTTAATCATTTTCCCCTTAATAATTGACTTTTTATCATTTTAATGAAAACAGTTAAACATGTGATATTAATTTATACTTTTTAAAAAAAAAAATATTTATTTATTTTACAAAATTTTTTTATTCTGTAAATCATTATTAAAATTTTAAATTTAGCAATTAGTTTTCTATTTTAATATTTGTTTTTAAGGATTGTTGGCATGCAACACATATTGGGCTCAAAATACTTTAAAACGTGGGTGTAAACGCATTAAATAAATTAATAAATAAATAAATAAATAAATATATAT
>JAUMHB010048756.1:0-10091 GCA_032359685.1 Pittosporum tobira
TATGGCGTATGTACATCATATTTATTTTTTATTTAGGTGTTACGAATCTGTAAAAAGTACTATTGTTCTAATAAATTAATTAACAAATCTAGAATAAATATTATGATACTTGTAAAATGTATATATACACGTACGTATACCTTATTTTTGGATAATCGCAAATAATTGAATTTACATACATGAATTTCAAATTTTAAATTATGACGTACAATAAATTTGTGTGTAATTTATTACGTATAATTATTGACTAATGAGTGACCTACTCTTCCATCTTATCCGTGTGACCTTCTAAAAAGTTAAAACTTCTCCTAAAGAAAGTTCAACATTTAAAAATAAAATATTTAAATAATAATAATAATAACAATAATAATAAATAAATAAATAAATAATATGACAAATATAATAAAGAAAAATAGAACAAGAGAGAGAAAAAGTATGGGTAGATTTGGCCCCAATGTTTCTCCGTTTTGCTTAGTTTTAACATCACCTTCCGGAAAGGATATGCACGGAGGGAGTAAGACACGACACCGTTCATGGCTTCCAAATCGAACTACTCTTCTTCTTCTTCTTCTTCACTTGCCCGTACCACCTGTCTGTGCTCTCCTACTACCCACCCGGGCTCGTTCCGGTGCAGCCATCACCGGAGCTCGAAGAAATTGATCAGTGTCAGCAGATCAACGGCCAAAAATAGCCAGTTTGATTCATCATCGTCAAAGTCAAAAATGATGATGATATCCTCAAAGGTGAACCTTCTCAAAGTATTCCTCATGCAGATCATCAAGCCATCAAGCCATGATCTTCAAAGGTGGAGGACTTTCCGGCCCATGCCCACTCGTTTTAGCACCACCGCTACTGGGAATGGGCTTGCAGTTTCTTGATCATCAAATTTCTCTCCTCTCATCAGAGAATTATGACAATCGTATATATATATATATATATGAGTTAATCAACCATATGAGGAGTGAAATCAAAATTTTAAAAGCAATTGATCAAAATTCTACTGTATATAGTAATTTGTATTTCATACTATTGTTGTTACCTAATTAAACAGGTCAAAATTATTGGGAGCTCATTCGATCGATGTCCCCTAAATTATGTTGGTTGATCAAAGAGACGACAGTTGAAGGGCTGGATCAAATTCTTACGCTCATAACTACTTATGTGCAAGAATTAATTAGGTGTATTTACTATATAGATTTGTTGCATTTAACGTTTTGTTTATTATTTTATTATAGGAATCACTATTAATTTGTCAAGAGAATTGAAGAATGGATGCTAGTTCGATCAAACTAGATTGTGAAAATTTAAATTTTAAATTATGATATAAATTTATTAAAACTTTTAAATTTGTATGTAATAATATTTTATATTTAATTTATAATATTAATGTTGACATTAATTAAAATAATTTTAATTTTAAAATTTAAAATTTTATAAATTTATTATATTAAAAATCATAAATATTTATAATTTTGAAATGAATAGAGTATTATTTTATTCATGTGTCAACAAAAATTTAAATTATAGAGTTTAATTACCTTTTCTGAATTTGTGTAGATGTAATAAAAATCTGTGATGCAGTCAAATTTCTTCATTTTACACCCCCCCTAAAAAACATAAAAAAAAAAAAATCAAAGTTGGTAGAGTAATATTAGAAACTGGATGGTGAATGATTTTACGGACATTCTGCGAAAAGATTTTCACGTAATCTATTTATGTTATTTATTTATTAATATTGAATCTGAGGTAAAATAAATTCCTGTTAAATAAGAAAAGTATGAGTCAATGAGATCTTATTACACCAGTAAAGACTGACCTTGACAATTTTTTTCATTAAATGGAGTTTTTGTTTCATTTTATGGTGTGTGATTTCTTATTTATTGTTATAAATTTAATAATACGGAATCTTATTTTTTTATTTAATAAAATTTATAATTTATTAATATTAATAAAAAAATTTGTCAAATTTAAATTAATTTTTTCATAAACGCAATGAAATCTTCATCATCGCCCACTTCAAAAAATAAAATAAGATTGGGAGGTTCTTTCTCGCCGCATTAGTGACAGTTGTATGTACCAAAAAAGCTAGACATTATTATTATGAACATGTAGTAGTACTATGTAGTGGGAGGGACACGTGGAAATTGGAATGAACTATTGGTACTTTAAATTCAGCTGCCTTAAACCCACACACATTAGAGATACTATTGATATTATATACTTCTTTTATCCAAAAAATGATAAATTAAATATATAAATTAAAAAAAATAAAATTTTAAAATAAATTATATTTTTTGATAAAATTGTTTATACAAGTGTATTTTATAATAATAGAAAAATAAAAATAAAATTTTGATGTGACATAAAGTAGGAATAAAAAAATAATTATAAACTACAAGTAGTTGATTAAATCATTTCTTTTTAGGATGAAATAGTACATGAACTCATTCTTTTTTTAACAGATAAAATATTTTATAGAAAGTTATTGATTTTTATGATACATTTAAAAAAAATAATTTTAAATTCATATAATTTTATTTGGGTACTATATTTTAATTACTTTATAATAATTATAACAATTTATAATAAAATAAAATAAAATAAGTTTCTCAATTTTAAATTTGAAATTTTAAAACCGTCGGAGTAATATATCTACTTATTAAGTGAGAGCATGGATTTGAAGATCTATCACACTAAATTACAAAAATACCTTTTAAATTTAAATTTCAATTAACTTCATGTAACTTATTTTATCTATTTATATTATCATCATCATTATTATTATTATTTAAAAATCTCATATCTGACTTCAAATTAAAATTAATTTTTAATAATTGCTATTTTATTTTATTTTTACGTTTTAATAAAATGGTATAAATTATGTATAAATTTGTAAAATGAAACTAAAAAAATAATAATTTAAATTTAGTCAATTATGAAGAATATTTAAGAATAATTAAGTAGTTTACTTTTATTTTTTATATAAAAAGAAGTGATGTATTTAATTTGAAACATTCCAAAAAAAAAAAAAAAACATATATTTATAAGACAAATAGATACTGAATACAACACATTTTTATAACATTTGGAGATAATTGTTTTCTACATGTATTTGCACAATTTTTAAAAGTTCAGGAATTAAAATATGGTTTGTTGTATTCTATATTATACGCTAAAAATTAAAATAGAGTACAAATTAAAATTTTATTGTGCAAATAATATCCTATATTGCCCATATGTGTCATTTTCACCCCAATAATTGAATACTTTTTTTTTTTTTTTACACAAAAGAATTGAATACTTGAAGGTGTGCATCACATCTTAGACATCTGTTATTTCACTCCTAGGCGCGCAAGAATCCAATTACAGGTGTGTGTCGTTATTAAGTAGAACCAAAAGTTCGATCGGGTCTGAATCCATGTTCCAATTACGTTTTAATCATGCCATAAGACCATATCATAGCCGTCCCCGTTCGACCATCCATGTCCTACAAAAATGATAACATATTTTAACAATTATGTTACCCAAAATACATATTTTAATAATAATATATTACACAAAAATAGATTTTTTCAAAAAAGATTTTTTTTTTTTGGCAGGATGGCAGTAGTAACGTAATTTTGGTTATCAATTTTTTTGTGGATTTATGGCAATGGCCCAATATTATTTATGGGCCATGAGTCAAAACAGGCTTTTTACTTTTTTTTGATCAAATGATAGCGTAAAATTGTAACTCAAAGGATAGCTAGCAAAATATAGCCCATGAATATTTGTCGACACTCAAAAAAAGTCTCAATCAAACCTCCTGTTGTATTCGGCACACTCCTTTTATCCAACCCTTTTGACTTGTATCTATCTATTATATCCACATATTAAAGGATCAGTTAAACATTAGTAATAATTTTACAATTTATCAAAAATCCGGATTATTACTGACATATAAACTATTATAAAAAAAAATCCAGATATATCTTTTAACGTTTTTATGCTGCTGTTTTAGACTCATAGTGTAATTTTCGAATTTTACATTGTGCATATTTTATTTTTTTTCAAAAAACAAATTACATGGCACAGATAACATTCTCTTACTAATATTTCATCCCTTTTAAAATTAAAGATACATAAATGTGTTAATATAATATATTTTTAAAATTTTAAAATTCAAATTTAGAATAAATTTATTTTTTTTAATTAATATAAAATATTATTACATACAAATTTTAAAATTTTAATAAAAGAAAATGATTTCACTAATTTATGCTGTATAAATTAATGACTAAACCGGACGAAGTATTAAATATCTTTTCATTGTCCTTTGTGCCGACAAATTGATCACAAACCTCCCCGTTTCGGTCTCCATTTCCCAATCAAATTCAACGCCACCGGGTCCCTTTATTATTAAAGTTGTGTTGAAGGTATTTCACAAGCAATACTTCCCCCAAAAGAACGGCCACAAATGGCAGTTCTGAAAGTAGGAAGCAGACCGCCCTGGGTTGGTCTTGGAGCTGCTCTTTGGGTCCAAATCGCTGCCGGCAACGCCTATACTTTTCCTTTGTACTCTCATTCACTCAAATCCATATTGGGTTTCAGTCAACAACAGCTGACCATACTTGGAGTAGCCAATGATATTGGAGAAAACGTGGGTATTCTTCCGGGCATCGCCTGCAACAAATTACCGCCTTGGGCCGTTCTTTTGGTTGGTGTGTTTGCTTCTTTCTTGGGTTATGGTGTTATCTGGCTTGCTGTTAGCCAGACTGTTCAGTCCGTGCCTTACTGGGTTGTAAGTCCGCTCACTTCCCTCTCGTATTTTCTTTAAACATGGACAGTTATGCATTCCATTTTAATTTGATCAGCCAAAAAGCTTCTAAATTGTATCAATTGGTTGATTTAATATCTCTCTCTTTGATGAAACCATTTGTCACTTTAATTAACTGCTGAATCTGTGTGTCCTATCCGTCTTTGGTATTTATTAGAAAATGAGAAATGGACTAACCTATATATTTGGACAATGTTCCAACTGTCACAATATGTAACTTCATCAAACTCCATGGTTTTCTAATACATGTGAGAGGTCATAATGTTGCGACTCCCAATATGAATCATTTTCCTTAGGAAAAGCAAAGGCACCAAGTCCCCAACAGACTTATTGACTGTTAATACTAGTAGGTAACAATTTATTTGGAGATGCATGTAAGAGCACAACTGAAGGTTTTCTTCCTTTTTTTACTTTTTGGTAATTCACAATTGAAGGTTTATTGCTATTAGTTCTTGTTATTTGATTCTCTCTTTATTTCATAGGTCTATGCAGTTGTGTCTACCATTTTGTGATTATTGGAACATGAGGATTTTGTTTTTATGATTAGATAGAATCATCCATCCCTCTACTTGAGAATCTATTGGCCTCAGTTTCCCTTTAGTTTCTTCCTCTATGAGGTTTAGATATCAGGCCTAAGCCTACAAGGCCAAAGTTTCTTGTTATTTGATTCTTTCTTTATTTCATAGGTCTATGTAGTTGTGTCTACCATTTTGTGATTATTGGAACATGAGGTTTTTGTTTTTATGAATAGAGAGAATCATCCATCTCTCTATTTGAGAATCTATTGGCCTCAATTTCCCTTTAGTTTCTTCCTCTATAAGGTTTAGCTTAGGTTTGGTTTTCCATATCACTCCTAAGCCTACAAGGCCAAAGATTATTCCTCTAGGAACGATCTAGTTTGACACTGACATACATGTATGATTCCAACATCCCACACCTGTCCTCTCAAGTTTTAATCAGGTATTGGTCATTGTTGTGCAAGCGTACACAATCAAGTTATAGTATATTATAGATATCGATCCCATGGAGAATTGTAATTTAATAATTATGTACTACTTAGATAATTCTTCACTTATCTAACCAATTAATAAAGTGAGAATTTTATATAACTAAAATACTAAACTAATTACTAAACAAATCTAAATTAAGATTTTAAACAAAATAAGAAAGATTGTTAAGATTTCAATCTCACCTACCTAATCATAATCAAACCAATTGATTTATCATGCAATTTATGAAATTAACCATATTGTGATAGTAGAAATTTTCAATTTTGGATTACTACTCTATCTTTAGATATAGTATCCCTACTTCAACTATTAACCTACAGTCTCCATGGAAATTTCCGGATTCGTTAACGCATAGTTAAGTTACTACCGAAACTACACAAACAACTTAGACTATTTCTAGCTAAATTTAATTTGTGGTTATAAATAACACGAGCACTCACACGTCGTCACCTCTCGGTCCTTAAACTATGTGACAAAAATTATTCAAATAGTGATCAATTTTTTAGAAGCATTAAGAACATGAAACATAACTTGCAACACAATTAATTCACATAAAAGTATAACAAAATATGTAGATTTAATTAATTATGAGTAGGATCCATCTAATCTTAGCATAAAGAAAATTAGAATATAATTAAATAAAAAGAAAAGACTAAGATAGATAGAACAATAGTTACTCATACATAAATCTTTCGCCTTGCATTGAAGTCTTCCTACTGAACACCGTCTCTATAACAACAATTGCTACTAAACTATATGAATTATGAAAATTGTATATCAAATTGTCTAATGGTAGATGGTATTTATAGAATCCATGATATGCAGATATACAATCCAATTCTAATTAGAAGTTTCCTTTTAAAAAATGCGGATTGGATCGCACAAGCAACACATAGGAATCAGAAAATCCACTCCAGCAGCTTCACACGGCCTGCCTGTGGGAGCTCCTGGTTGCTCCGTTTTGCTTCCTTTTCAACACTGTTTTGTCCTAAGTCGATCAGGATTTGCCCCTTGTCCATTCTAAGCCCAAAATTGCACCAAAATAGGCCCAAAAACCTACAAAACAAAGTCCTAAGAAGGAGTAGTGATCCAAACTAAAAATAGAGCAAATATTAATAATTTTAAATGGAACAATTATGAAATAACGAAAAATCAAGAGTAAAATATATCAAAATATTAAGCAATAAAAGCTCTTATCATGTATCATTCAGATTCTAGATTTCTAGTCATGAAAAGTGAATTTTCCACAGCCATATATCCGTTGTCATGCCCAAGAAACATGTAGTTAGTTAGGTGCCAGCTAAATTTGAGATTGTAACAATCTTTAACAAAAAACAAAAAATATATTTTTCCCTTGAGAACGCTTAAACTTCCCACGTTCTATTTGCTCAGTTCCTTCATGCTTATCGAAAGTAGTTATCAGCATCACTAGTGGAATTTCACCATTCTTTGTTGTTAAAGTTTATATCCGTAGGAAAATACATATTGATAACTGGGTAATCCTTTGAATTCATTTTCTAATGTTTCCTTTTCTGTTTATAATATTGTAACCATTGAGTAGAAGTCAAATATATTTCCATTCTATTGAAACCATTTGGAACTCAGAAAACTTGAGGGAAATGAAAGAAAAGAAAATGAGAATGAAATCGAAGTTTTTATTGAAGCTCTTTAAACCATTAAGCAAATTATGTTCTAACATTTATATTATAATTTTTAGTGGTGTAGTCATTTAGATTTATGTTAGTTAAGATAGTTTTTTTAATTTTCAAATTAATATCTGTTTTCATTTCCTTTTCTTTTCCTCTGCAATATCCAAGTTCCAAACTGATCCTAAAAGTTTTTCCTTCCTTTTGCTAAGAGCTAGTATTTTCTCCTTTCATTTTGATGTTTAACTTTCGTTGTCTGGCTAGATTCAACTCAGAGATATTTATACAGAAATTTGAGATCTTAATTTCAATTCTAGGACAAACCTATATAATTCTAATGAGTAATCTAATGCTATGACAGTTATGGTTTGCACTTTGTATTGCCACAAACAGCAGTGCATGGATGGGCACAGCTGTACTTGTTACCAACATGAGGAATTTCCCTCTCAGTAGGGGCACAGTTGCAGGAATTCTCAAAGGCTACGTTGGGCTCAGTGCTGCAGTATTTACAGAGATATACAGTATGCTGCTTAATGAGTCAGCTTCAAAACTATTGTTATTCTTGACACTAGGCATTCCCATTACGTGTCTGGCCATGATGTACTTTGTTCGGGCATGTACTCCGGCATCAGAAGAAGACTCGTCTGAGCATGGTTACTTTCTTTTCACTCAGGCTGCAAGCCTCTCACTTGCCGTCTATCTTCTCACAACTACAATACTGAAAGATGTACTATCTCTAAATAAATCCATATCCTACATATTTGTTGGCATCATGGTAATCCTTCTTATATCTCCTCTGGCAATTCCCATTAAAATGACATTATTTCCTTCAAATAATAAGAAACTTGGCCAACAAGCTGGTTCATCAGACAATTTGGTTACTGGAGATGGTGATTCAAACCAGACAGATCAATTGTTGACACCATCTTCATCATCACTAGATCTTGGAAACTTGGATGAGAGTGAATATGTCTCAGATGTTGATATGCTCCTTGCTGTAGGGGAGGGGGCAATAAAGAAGAAAAGAAAACCCAGGAGAGGGGAGGATTTCAAATTTCGTGAAGCTATAATCAAGGCTGATTTCTGGCTTGTATGGCTAGTATACTTTCTTGGGGTTGGTTCTGGGGTAACTGTTCTCAACAATTTGGCACAGATTGGAGTTTCACTAGGTATTGATGATACAACAATATTGTTGAGTCTATTCAGCTTTTGCAATTTCCTCGGCCGTCTTGGAGCAGGTGTTGTTTCTGAACACTTTGTGAGGTAATTTTGCCTACCCTTTCTTAAACAGGCAGAACTTCGAACTTTGTATTCATTTTCAGCCTATCTTGTCAGGTGGCTACTTGTTTTTTCAATTCTGCTACTTATTTTTCAATTTCAATCATTTCTGAACTTCATTCTGAACCCAACTTTGCATCTATGTTTGTATTTATATTTTTCATTGCAGGTCAAATGCTATCCCTCGGACTATCTGGATGACAGTCACACAAGTTATAATGGCAATAACGTATCTTCTATATGCTTCAGCTCTTAGTGGTACCCTATACGCAGCAACAGCATTACTTGGATTCTGCTTTGGTGTTCAGTTTGCTATAATGATTCCAACAGTCTCGGAGCTTTTTGGTTTGAAACATTTTGGTATAATATTCAACTTCATGCAGCTAGGCAATCCCGTCGGGGCACTTCTCTTTTCCGGTCTGCTTGCTGGTTATGTATACGACTCAGAGGTGGCGAAGCAACAAGGTTCCTCTTGCTTGGGTCCCAACTGCTTTAGGCTCACATTCTTGTTCCTGGCTGGAGTCTCTAGTCTAGGCACTATCTTGAGCATAATTCTGACAATCAGAATCAGACCAGTTTACCAAATGCTTTATGCTGGGGGTTCCTTTCGTCTGCCTCAAAGTGCTGGTCACTGACAAACTGAGCTTTTAAGCTGCTTACGAGTCAGTAATAGAGAAATACACATTTTGTATGTGGTAGAGTTATTTCATATATAAAGACAAAATATGCAGCTTACTGCGTTCCTTAATTAGCCATCTCTGGAGCTGCGAAGATTTGAGCTCTTTTCATTTATCAATTAAGGACTTATCTGTCATGGGCTCACATTTTATTTGGGAAACTAGTGAAGTCTGTCTGTTGTAACTAGTTTGAGACTCTGAGAAGATTAGAATTCAGTGGTTAGGGAGTTATGATCTTCAGTAAAGAATGTGAAGCTTAATATCAACAGGCCACAGCTCGTGTGGTCTTCAGTAAAGAACACAGGTATCTTCTAGATTTTAGCTTGTCATTGTTTCAATATGACGTGAAGCGTATCCTTTGTTCCTCTGTTTTGGGTTTGTGTGAATTGAGTGCTCGGATCTTGGAGTTTGTTATTAACTCAATCCATAACATTTGATTGAGATTAATTCTAAGTGGCGTACTATCATCGATTTTTATTTGATATAAGTATAAGAAAATAAAAGGAAGGACAACGAAAATCTATGTTTCTCACCATTTAAGATTTTGGGAGGAGTTATTTCCCCAAAAAATATTATATTTTTTGAATGAACGTCTGTCAGATGTAGGTCCACCTACTATTGATGTGAGAGAAACTTGTAAAATTATCAAATTCTCTTGTGAAAA
>JAUMHB010048756.1:10191-22185 GCA_032359685.1 Pittosporum tobira
AAAGTGCGCATAAATAACATAGAGAGAACGCCATGACAGAAAATTAGTAGTCATAAAGTGGGCTTCAACATACCCCCATATTCAAGGCATACATTTCGTGACGTTGACTGTGTCAACTTTATATGGTGGAAGACTTATAAAGGGTCACCGTTGACCATTAGAATTGGAACATATCTATATGATATAGTATTCATTTAGGTACCCAAGGGATAAAAAAAAAATGGGTATGAAACCTTTAAACAGCAATGTGATCTCACCGTCCCGATGGTCCAATTCTTTGAATGGTTATAAACTAAAGTCCAGAAATTAAGGAAAAGTGCGTATGCTGAATTTGCAGGGAGGGCAAAATGACTTTAATTTGTTTTGGCTTTGACAAGTGGTAGTTGATCCTGAGAGTGACAAAGGATATGGTCTCGCTAAGGCATATGCCTGTCCAAAAAGAACAGGCTCCAGTCTGAAATATACTCTCACTCTCTTCAAAAAAAAAAAAGAAGCCTATATACCATTTTTATGGTCCCAAAAATAATAATTTAATTTACTACTTTTAGTTAATAGTTACTTTCTTATTATTATTTTATGTCACATTAAAACTCTATTTTTTTATCTCTATCATTATAAAATATATTTGTAAGAACAATTTTGTCAAAAAAATATACTCTCCTAAAAAGTTAGTTATTTAATTTACGTATATTTCACATTTTATTCATTCTTTTTGGGACGGAGTGAGTATAATTTAGTTCTTATATATATATATATATATATATATATATAGGGTTTGATCAAAAGACACCAATAAATCTCTTGTCGTTCAATATAAGATTGGCCGGTGGAGATTTAAAATTTTTAACTCCCATGCATCACTCTCAAGATCGCAAAGAATATGATATCCTATAGCAAAAGTTTGAATATGTTGGGAAAAGACGTAAAACACCTGCGTCAGTCTTGGGGGGCACAGGGCAAATTTTTTTCAAAAAATCTCATCCGACAGATGGATGCTTAGTGGTTATAATTAAGTTGAGCCATCACTGTGTATGAATCTTTAAACGGACGGATAGATGCATAAATGTAATATTTGCGATCAATAATGGCCGAGAGAAAAAGATAACCCGTGGGATAGTTGTAGGCGAAATGGACAAATGGATTCCAGCCGCACACTAATTATCCTTTTAATTATGTAGTATTTGAAAGATTAGACCGGAGACATCTTTCTTTTTCCCTTTTTCTTTTCTTTTCTATTTGTTAATGCTAGCAAAACAAGATGATTAACTGCTTGATCACATTTTTCATATAAAGTTTGTTGTACAAACTCACCTATTAGGTTGACAAGTGTGTGTGTAATTTGCTGAGTATGTTGACATGTGATTAACATACTTCAGGGTGGAGCTGGTGAATCTTGACTCTTTTCATTGTTGCTGTATAATTTAGGGATGTGTGAACAGTACAAGATGTTCAAAGGTGTCAACTTTTTTCCTTTAAGACGTCAAAAGCACCGATATTAGTAGATCAGCAAGCATGCTTAAGTTTTGGTTCAACTGTTTCACATGCTTATTGACTTATTAGTAACTTTGATTTATAAGGATAATACTCTGTTTATGGTTGTTATATGGTGATTAAGAAATAATGATGATGGCTGTCGCCTTTCCGTACCTAATTCATAATATAATAAAAATTAATAAATGAACTGAAACCGTATAAAGATTATTAGATTTCTAAAAATTTACTAAAGGAGTCTCCGAATGAAAATGGATTCAGATTATTTTCGTTTTTTTGGGAGGGTTGAGCTTTTGATTTATACATTAAACTGTTAAAGCCGTCCCCAAACTTAATGATCTTCTAACCACAATATTGAACTTTTGTGGCACACGTTTAGACTCTAACGGAATTTACTTTAAAAAATAAGTGTAAAACTATCCAAGAAAAGTGGTAGTTAGCTTAATGAGTGACGTTGCTAGGAGTCTAGAATAATAGTAATAATAAAGACAGAGATACGGTATGATCAGCTTTGAAGGTGAAAACTGGAAAAAATCGCATACATACAAAAACAGGGGAGACAATCTCATTACTGATACAAACCCTAATGGTACTAATGATAACGAAGGTGGTTTTCACCATGACCCACCACTAAAGATAATGCAAGCCCTCCGAAACACCCAAAAACTCTCTGGTGGAAGAACCCAAAAACCCATCTCTCACCATTAAAATTGACAAGAAGAAAAATAAATAAATAAAAGGAAAAAAAAAAAAAAAAAGGGAACATGATGAGATCTTCAAGTTGGTTTCAAATTCTGAAACATAGTATCCCATTTGATATCTGGCGTCCAGTAGTACCCATCATCGTCACCATCGTCTTCATCTTCCATCTTCTCATCGCTTCGAAGATCATAAACCATTGGGCTTGAAAAACTATTAACACGTGGACTACCATTTGTGAGCAATAATCTTCCTTGTTTGGCTGCCATTACATTCTTATTCCTCTTCATCATAGCACCCTTCCACCTTGAACTGTAACTCCTCCTAGGAACAAGAACAATGGCTGAATCCTCCCGATGAACCCACGTTCGAATACACTTGGCCAAACATCTCTTTGTTTTCTTGATCGCGATAAAGATTCTTGAAATGCGGTGCGGCCTGTTTGGCCCTTTCTCTTTCCTGGCAAGCTTGAGAATCTCTAGCCTGTGTTTGGCTATGGAGATGCCCATGCTTTGGAGAAATTCATGGTTGAAGTAAGCTATATCATCTTGTTCGAGCTCGTTTTGGGTGAAAGAAAGACCATACTCATAAACAAGGGTAGGATCAAGGCCAGTTTTTGATAGCCAGGAGAACCAGTCCATTGCTTTGTGTGATGATATCAGAGTATTAGTCTCTTGAGTGTGCTTGTGATTGTATTATATATAAAGTGAAAGGTAAAGTGATAAGGTGTCGGTCCCACAACCGAGGTCGAATGACATCCAACGCCAGGTTGGGTTTCAACACCCGTAAAAAGTTTTTCCAATATAGATATTGAATATCATCCAATTTTAGTTATGGATCAAATATATATATATATATATATATATATATATGTTTTTATTTGACTCTGTGAAAATGGGGTGGTGGTTGGAAGCTTGAGAGGGACTAGAGGAAAATGATGGGAAGTGGGGGGGGGGTTTTGTTGATCAAGTCCATGTTTGATGTTTCCTATGGAGAAAAACAAAATGGCTATGATCAAACTCTTGTTGGAGTGACGAGTAAGAAATGGTTTGGAAATTATTGGCATCAATCACGGCTTGGGAAAAGGTAAATTACGATATGGGTCATCCCCACCACTTTTGTTTGGTTAAAGTTTGGGGACAAGGGTAGACTCTGGACTGGTGGAGGGAAAATGGGGGCAATGGACTAAAATTGTGATGACTATTCTTTAATTAGTCCTGAAGCTACCTCTTGTTGTAAAGTATGGTTACATGTGTTCCGCGTCTAGGGTAAAAGTATTTCCAATTGTGATTAAAAAAAATAATCAATTATGTTTTGTACCGAGCTAGAGTTTTGTTATGCGTTCTTGATAATCATAATATGTAAAGAGACTTAACTTGATTTGATTATCCCCTTAGTTGTTGGTCGAGCCGTTCTTAACTATTTGGATTTTAGGAAAAACCAAGCTAAGGTAAAATTTCTTGACCTTCGGGGGTACACTACATTAGCCGGTGTACATCTTTAATCAGCGGTTGGTTGTACCTTCAAAATAAGGACGCTTAGAAAGTATTTGGGCCAGTTGATGTTTCTTTAAAGTGTTAGGTTTTGTTTATCGTCACTAATAACTGCTTTCAAATTAATTAAGTTAAAAAAAAAGGAGTGAGCTCATTTCACGTACATCGTCTTTGAATTATTATTATTATTATTATTATTATTTATTTTTATTATTATTTCATGCGGAGGATTATCCATCATACAATATTGTAAACAAAAAAATAAAAAAACTATATATATATATATATATATATGGAAAAATGTTGAACTAACAACCCTACACAAACAAATGATTTGTAAGTAACTACTCAATTCAATATATTTTCCAATTTCAAAATTTAAACGGAAGTTTACAACCATGAAATGATGATGCTCCCTGTGTTCTTATACTCCTTGCTCTTTTCTCTCTTTAAGAAGCGGTTAGGTCCAATCCGAGTGCTCTGAAAAATGATTATTATAACTCTGTGACCATGTCAATACTGACCGATTTCTTATATCATTCTCTATACTAGTTTTGCTCCACTTTAATCAGGTCAACAGTAACTTCTTCTTTTTTCCCTGAATTTTCTACTACCGTACAAAATGAATGGTTTTCGACTACTGCACTGTTAATATATATATATATTTCAATACGTGTCCACGAGTCTGGTAAAATAATCTCTCTTTGTAAGTGGATATATATTGTTTTCTAGTCTCAACTAACATCGTATTCATGTTTTCTGATTTTTTTTTCAGAAAAAAAAAAATACTGCATTCATACAACTTTCACTTTGTTCCTTTTGTCATCCCAATCAAGTTGGGTAAAAACCAAGTTCAAGATTAATTAATTAATCAATCAATCCTCGATTTGACCAATAAGATTTACATGTTCCTGGGTGCACCCAAAACTCAGTTTCCATAATTTTTGACTTCTGGGTAGGAAAAGAGTATGCATGCCATTGTCCGAAAAAATAAGCTCTAAATTTAAAGAGATGAGAAAGTAGTAGGGAGTAGTAGAATTTTGGGTATTAAATTTGCCTCGAGATCCACAATCATCAGCCCATGCCCACTGACATAATGAGTGACCCCAACGTTCGGCCATTGCAAATTAATTACTCCACTCCTGAATTCTTTTTTTCGGGCCCAGGAAGTCCGACCTCTCAATAATGTACAATCACAAATATAATTTCGAAGAATGTATATCCAAGTGCAGGTGGAAGCATATTAAGAGATGAAAGATTAACCGCCGGAGAAAATTGATACCTTTAGAAATAAAAATTTTGGTAAGAGAATTTCAGTAAAAGCCGCCAATCGTCACCGTGCGGAAGCACCGACTTTGTTAGATGCAATGAAATGGTCTCTAGAAAGAAACACAGCAGCTAGAAGAAGTATTCTCATATTAATAAAAAATAAAACTCATATTCATGCGCACCAAGTCTCTGAAAATATATATATATATATATATATATTTTTTATGAAAATAGCATTTCCGAAAATATTCATGTGTGACTGAATTATTGAGAAATACTTTGAATCGCCACGTGTAATACCCAAGATTCTGAAGAACATCATAGGGACACCTAGCCTAAACTTGGTCCATGCGCATGGCCGGATTTCGTTATTTGATTACCACGTGAGTGGCATGACCCCGATCATTACTTGATTACGTGAGAAAAAACTTCGCAGGTAGGTAATCGTCTCACCATTTGTATGTTCTACTACCGTCTTCTATTTTTATCCCCTTGCACAAAAGAAATTATCTTTTTACTCCCTCCATTTAGTTATTCTTTCTAGCTCATTCTAAAATTAAAAATGAATTTCTAATCTTTAGATTATAAAATGACAAAATTTCTAACACACTATTACCATATTTTACATAGATAGCGAGTATTATCCCGTCATTACAACATTACAAGCAAAAGTTAAGAATATGTTTGCGAAAATAAAATTTTCCTTAAAAGTTGTACTTTTGGAACGGGGGAGAGTAATAGTTTGATGAACTAGATCTAGTCTAGTACAACCATCACAAAAAAAATTCTAAAAACACGCCCAAGCCAACCTGCTAATATGAGAGGGCATGAAGAATTGGGTTGGTTGTGACCCTGCAGAATTAAAACTTTCGAGGCTTTTGTCTTTGCCTTGTACAATACTAACTTAAATGAGATAGAAGGATTCTCTCTCATGCTTACCGAACCCTAAAGGAATCTGGTATTTCGCAACATTCTATACCAAATATATCAACAATCCAAGAAATATTGAGCAACTTTAGAATGTGAAGTAATTTATGTCCTATTTAATGAGCCGATAAAGCAGACGGCGACAAGCGTATGATCAAATTAACGGACAAGAATTGGTCGTTTATATAAATATAAAAGTCTTCTTCTAGGAAGTATGTAATGATAATTGATTCATGTTAGCCGCATTAAAATTCGTTCAAAAAACCCATTTTAATCAAGATTAAAATCAACAACAATGTGAGAAACCTAAATTGTTCATAACAGTTATTAACCAAACCAATAAGTAATAAACTTGCAAAGAATAAAAGAAAAAAATGACATGGTTGGAACTTAGATAAATATATCAAGACAAAAAGGTTATTCAAGCAGCCACTATAATCGTTGTATGGTAAAGTTACAATGTCCCCAATTTTGAGGAGAAAAGGGAAGGGAAAGGAGAAGAGAGAGGGGGGGTCATGCTGTTGAGAAAAGTAAGAAAATGAAACCAATTCTGCAACAAATTAATAAACTCGTCAAACAACTTACATTCTCAATGCCTCGTAGACTATGCCCCTGCCATTCTTCATCTGAGGTGAGGATCTACCGTACTAGCTCTGAATCTGAATCATCCAGGAAGGGAAGCAACAAACTGACTGAAAAGTCCTCTGTATCGCCTTACCAAAATATACCTATCAAAAGAAAAGCTCTAAACTGGAGCACTTGGGTCATTCAGATTTGCTTTTGATGCTATATATGTTCCCAATCACTCCAATGATGCTAACTAGGATTGCTAGTACCAACATTAACCAAGACAAAAACTTCTCATTGGAGCTCAAACCAGTCCCATGTTTACCTAACCTTAAAGCAATAAGAGCTGGGAATGTAAAGCCCAATGAAACAGCTGTTGTTGCCCCCGTAAATTTGAAAGCAGTCCAGATGTTTGGAATCATAGTGGATCCAAAATATGTAATTGCCAAAAGTACCCCACTTAATGCCAAACACCTCTTCCTACTTTCTGTAAGTGGAGGTGATCCCTCAAACACCAAGGCATCCACTGTTTGCCGTAGGGAGAAATGTATAACAGGAAAGACAAGAATCAAATGAAGAATGTACCCAACGCGAACAATATAATTTAAAGCTGTGCTAAAATGAATCCCAAGGTCCTTATCAAAGTTAGTCAGCACATCAGATTCGGTATCTTTTCCAAAAAGTAAATAGCCTGCCATGGCAGTCGAAGCATAAACAAAAACACAAAGAACCGTTGTGATCCTTCCCACCCGGTTCATCTTATCAGGCGAGCGTCCTTCTAGCTCATTATAAATAGGCTGAACATTAAAATGACAAACATAAGCATTTGACATAATTGGAATTACCACAAGCAAATCCAAAATTGCCTGTTTGGAGCCAAAATCAGGGGTCAACCGTGGTGCTTCAATTTTCCCTTCAACGAGCTTGATAAAAGCAACAACAAAAGCGACAAGAACGAAAATAACTGCAAGAGCTACAGAAGCAGCTGAAGTCAAGCTTAAAGAATCAATCTTGTCCAATGCACAAAGTGGTGAAAGAAAAAGCACCATGACAACCAAAATCAACACCTTCCTATGATCCCAAAAACCATGTCCCAACCATTGATCAAAAACCCCAATATGGTGTAATGAGCCAGACATTACATCACCCATAATAATCAAATAAACTACCAAAACACCGGCATTGTTGACAATAATACAAATCTCCGACAAAATCCTAGCCTTCTTACCCAATGCATATTGAACAACCTCCCCGTAGGAACTGGCTTTACATTGAACCGTAAACCGAACAAGCAACTCAATACTAATCTCTGACAAAAGACCTATCAAGATTATCAGAACAAGCCCTACAAACACACCCAATACCTTCATAGTGGCAGGTAAGGCCATAATGCCCGCCCCGACAACTGTGGTTGTAAGGTTAAAAATGGCACCATATAAGCCAGACCCAGAATTCTTAGCATCATCAACAATAAAGGGTAGATCATCAAAATCAAGATCATCATCAAGATCGTCATCAACAATTAAAGTCTTTGATTTAACAAACCCTTGTTCCCCATCAGGTAACAATAATTTAGAAGAAGATTTGGGGGTTTCTTGGGACCCAAACCCAGAATGATTAGGATGATCGTCTTGTACTCGTAACTCTACGAATGAATTTCTTGAAATGGGCGAATAATTGCTAGGATCCATTTTCTTGGGCTATGCATATAAACATACAACATACAAGGGAAATCTCAGAGAGATCTTTACATAAAGATTAAAGATTTGAACTTTGGATGTTGCATTTGATTGAGGAGATGCTTACTAGATCTCAGGGATTGACGGTCAACGGCTTTTCCCCATAAGAGCGCACAACAATCAGGTACAAGACACAGAGTCGAGAGCTTGGATTGGTCCTTGGGCTGGGGTTCTCATTGGATCCACGACTCGTATATAATATTGCTCCGACTCCGACTCGATTCGGCTTTTTTAATCGTTATTATTTTAAAATTTTAATCATTAGTCATTGGTATAAATAAATTTAATTAATCCACATCCATGATTTTCTTTTATGTTAAAATACTCCCTCTATTCTTAAATAAATATTTTTTAAGAAAAAAATATTTTAATTTAATTGTTATTTTTACATTTTAAAGTAAAAGTCAAAATATATATTTTTTTAATTTTATTATTTTTTATCTTTTCAATAAGTTTTATTCTAATAAATATTTTTCTTTATTTCTCTCACTTTATCTTTTCATCTATTATACTCAAACTAATAAATTAATAATTAATTTTTTTATATTCTTACTTCTAAAAAGATAATTATTTAGGAATAGAGAGAGTATTTATTAACTCGCACAAAATGAAAGAGATAATTTTGTATTTACTACTCCCTCTATTCTTAAATAATTATCTTTAAATAATTATCTTTTTATAGATATGCGCATAGATTAAGGAAATTAATTATTTTTTTATTAGTTTGAGTATAATACTTGGAAAAATAAAAAGAAAAAAATAATTAAAAAAATACTTATTGGAAATATTAAATATAATGAAATCAAGAAAATCGTATTTTAATTTTTACCTTGAAATGAAAAAATGACACTTAAATTGAAATAATTTTTTTCTCCAAATAAAATAATTATTTATGAATTGAGTGAGTAGTAGAAAATAAATACCCCGTATAAATTTTTAATTAGTTTTTTATTGGGACAAACCTTTGGTCATTATCCCACTTAATGTGTACTTATCATAACATTAATTAAGTACCGGGACCCTGCACCAAAAAATAATGTACATGGGACAAGGATAGCTCATTCTCAACTAGTATCGAAATTATCGAATCGGTATTGAACCGAATTGAATTTTAGGTTCATGTTTCGGTATCAAATTATTTGATTGGTTTCGGTATCAGTTTGAGACATGTTTTGGTTCGGGTTTTCAGTTCGGTTTTGTCCTAGTTTTTTTTTATTATTTTTTTATTTTAAAAATAAATTTTAAATTTAACTTTTAAAATTATTTTTTGAAGTTTAGGAAGATTTCAACTTTAATTTCGCATCGTTTGGTCGCTTTAAAGAAGTGATATTGTTCTGACTTCATCAACTTGCTGATATACCATACATAATTCTCAAAAATATTAATATTACATTTATGTTCTAATTTGCATCTTTCGTATTATTAATTGAAATATAATTAAAAAAAATATTACTCTTCTTATTAGATTAGTTGAGTAAAGGATATGTTGAAGAAATTGATTAATTATTTTATTTGTTTTTATTTTAAAATTATTCTTGCTTGCTATGAATTAGATTATTATTTATTTTAACTTATAATATTTATTAAACTAATATATTCTACAATAATAAAAATATTTTTTTTTGCAATTAGTGACTACGATTTTATTTAATGCTAAGTAAATAGTTTCACTTGTTTTTCTTATAATTAACCCATAAAGATGTTGTATGAGGAACACATTATTTCTATCTTCAGTTTTTTAGTTTTTTTTTTTTATTTTATAACTGGTACCGAACCGAAAACGAAACAGAAAATTACCGAACCAAAAGTACCGAAACCATGTTTCGGTTCCGGTTCGGTAATCGATTCGTAACCGTGAGCACTGTTACATGGGTCCAGCTCGTTTGATTTTTTAATGCCATAAGTGCATTTATTATTTTCAATTTTATAAAAATATTTTTAGCGTATCAAAGTTTATTTTCAGTATTATAGTTGTACTATTTCAATAAATCTACGAAGACATCAAAACACATTCCTGAAACACAGAAACGACATTCACTTATATATAAGTTGAATTTTTATTTTTATTTTTTTCTCATTCACCGATTCTCTCGTTTATTTTTTGTCACGTCTCCATAAAGTTCTTATAGATGCAAAAGATTTTTTTCAACTCTGCTCATCTTTCTCATATAAACCTTAGAATGCGTTCTCCTTGTTAAAATATCAATCATATTCTCATACAATCAAATATGGGCCATATGATAAAAATTAGAAATTGATATGTTAATCTAATTAGTTATTGAAGAACAAAAGATGGAATAAAAAACCAATTGAATACTTGATGCGAGGACAACGGAGTTTGTCATTTTGTGAAACTATTGAGGTTATACCAAATTGAAGATTATTGTTGACCAACGGATACAGTCATGGTGATTGATTGTTATATGCATCAATGAATTTGCAAAGACACGTTAAGTGCAATTTGCATAGATGTAATAAATCTGATGAGTGTTGATTTCTTTAAAAAAAAAAAAAAAAAAAACAAAACGAATGAAGATATGTGGAAGAAAATGAAAAAGAAGTACCAAATAAATTCTGATTTTTGATATAGTAAATCCACATTAAACTTTATCGTTTACGAGATTTTGACGTGAGTTGTAGTGTTTGCGTAATTGTACTCATATGTTTTTAGAAAGATCGAACCATACGGATAAATTTGCAAACATGCACATAAAGAGTTATTTTATCATCAAAATCAATCACATACAACAGATAATCGTATGACGACTTTTACAAGATGTTGACGACATTAATTGAGGTGACTTATTGAGATCTTTGAATTTTTAAAGTCTAAATTAAAACTTCAAAATTTTAGGGGAAAAAGATGTTCTTCTTTCTTGAAAATACAATTATTCAGATCTTTAATTTGGTAGGTATTACTCATAAAACTGTGTCACACCACATGGATTTAAATCAGACACCTATCTTTTAAAGCATCTGAAACGGAGTACAAAATTACCAAATTAAAATTCTTATCGGTCCGCCATTTCCACTATTTGTTAGCCTAATCGACACTGTTCCAGCGTCAAATCGAAATCCTATTTTATTATATTATCAGGCTCAAATCTGATACAAGAGTGAGATGAATTTACTGGGACAGATGATATGATATACAAGGAAACAAAGTCCATTATTTATAGTGAAAGCCACTTTGCAAATCAACAAAATAAATAAATAAAATTAAATACCTATTGCTAATTAATCTTTTTGACTTTTTTTTTTTAATGTAAAAACTTAATTCATTATCCCAAATTAATTAATAGAAATTGCTTGTTAAAAGATCATTGTAAAAATAAATATTCCAATGTTGTCATATATTTCTTTTAATTTGACATTTTTCTTTATTCTCAAAGTATGTTTTTTCAAATTTGCAAAAAAGAAACAAATTGCAATTACCTATTAAAAATTCAAAGTATGGAGAATTAATGAAAATAAATCTAGCAAATGAAATGTAGAAATACAAATTTGTTTTTACGAATTACAAGTTGAATTAAGAAATATAAGAACATATTAAAAAAAAAAAATAGTTACGAACGCAGAATAGCTATAGAATATATAAATATATTAACTTAACTACATAAAACATGTTTAACTAATTACACTTTCATATACGAGTAAGCCCATAAATATAACCAAATGATTCGAGATTTATTAAATGATTCGAGATTTATTCAATATCGCTTCGTTAAAAACTTGATTCTAAATATTAACGAGTAGAATATGAATATATTTTAAAGTTCTATAAATTATTTGGACCTTATCAAATTATT
>JAUMHB010048756.1:38008-62522 GCA_032359685.1 Pittosporum tobira
TGACATTGTAAATATATTTATAATGACAAGGAAAAAAACATAATTTTAATCTGATATAAAATAAAAATATAAAAATATATATATATTCATTATTTTTAACATAGAGGGAATAATATTTTATAAAAGCATTTTAAGGCCTCTGCATATTTCAACAAAGTCGGATTGTCTTTAAAATGATGATTTGATATTCATAACAGTATCCACAGTAAAAAGTATAATTTTTATATGAATAAATATTTATTCATAACAGTATCCACAGTAAAAAGTATAATTTTTATATCAATAAATATTTAATGCTTATATTTAAGTAATAATTCTAATAAAATATTAATTGTTTTGGGAGAATAAATGATTATTGGTATATTAAATAATTTGTTTACCGTTCGCTCAACCAACTGTCCCACTCCTAGCTGTTCAATTATTAAAATTCAATTTATCATCTCTTTCTTCTCGGCATATTATCGCGCTCAATACAAGCGTCCTTTTCAGTGGTCTATCTCATCTCCAGTGGCAATTCCCGTAAATAATCTTCAAAGTGGACCCAAACAATACAAGCGACGTCCGAGAAACCTTTGTCGTTTTTACAGGGGGATATGGGGAGGAAAGAAAATCGGTGTCTGAACTTTCATAAGATGTTTAACTTGTCAAAGTAATAAAAACCGTACGATCATTTACTTATGCCAGGTCCCACAAGATTGACGGCCAAGAATTGCTGTTCAAAAACAAAAAAAAAGGTTTCGTACTTAGAAATAATTCTCGTCAATTCAGTACTGAATTTAAAGCTGAAGGACAGCTGTCACCGCAGATGCCGAGCCGATGTAGTAGACAAATTTAGCCGGCTCAGTGGGTCCATAGAACTGCATGAGTCCTGGGTCTCTTATCGATAAGTAGTTCTACTTATCATCTATAAGTAGACGAACTTCTCTTGAGCTATCT
The DNA here is from genome assembly GCA_032359685.1 of Pittosporum tobira. Lineage (NCBI taxonomy): Eukaryota > Viridiplantae > Streptophyta > Magnoliopsida > Apiales > Pittosporaceae > Pittosporum > Pittosporum tobira. Next base: position 38,945 of record JAUMHB010048756.1, read on the forward strand.
GTCGACCTTGTCTATAAAAAATCTCCATTTCTGCAAGTAATGTGTTCGTTGGAATATTTTATTTTCTTGGCACGATAGGGTAGAGAGAGAAAGTAGAGTGAGAAGAAAGCTCTATATATAGTGTGAGAAAGATACGTACACGTATATACATATAGATATATAGAGAGAGAGAGCAGAGCAGACTCTAGAGAGAGAGAAACTTGTTCCACCTCGAGCTCGTCGTTTCTCTCTTGAATCGATCTATTCGTTCTGTTAATCTATCTGGGTTAGTTTTTCTTGGAGCTTCTCTTTCGGTTTTATATATGATTTGTGAATGTTACATTCAAATTGTTTTTTTTTCTTTCTCTATCTACCTTTTTTTCTCTCTCTATAGATGCTTGACTTGCTTTTGCTGTCTCATTTCTGTACATCTTCATAGGTTCCTGTTGTTTAAAGCTGCTTTCATGTGTCTGATCCTCTAAAAAACCCTAATTTCCTTTCTATTTTTTGGGTACTTTTTCACCTTGTAGTTCATATATGTCGGTGCATACTTCAACTAGATGATTTATGATTTTCTGTGAAATGGGCTTTTAGCTATTGAAGATCAGTTTCTTAATGATCTAGTTCTGGTAGACTTTGAAGATTTTTTTCCCTATATTAATTATTTGCTAATTTTGTTTCAAAGATCTAATTTTTAATTTAAATTATTAGAATAAGATAGTGTTTAGCTGCCCTGTTTATTTATAGTACTATATGTTTTGGGGTTTTACAGATCTGGTTTTATATAGCTTGATTGATAATCTTGGATTTGAAGACGGCTGCGATACAATGTCATCTCTCAGTAGAGAGCTTGTGTTCTTGATCTTACAGTTTCTAGATGAGGAAAAATTCAAGGAGACTGTTCACAAGTAGGTTTATTAATTTTCATTAAGAGGATTTTATAATATTTGTGTACATGTCTATGTTTACCCTGTTTTTTAATGAATTATATAGTACTATTGCCTCATGTGTTGGGGGGGTTTTTGGTTAATTATAGGCTCGAACAAGAATCTGGGTTTTACTTTAACATGAAGTACTTTGAGGAAGAAGTTCATAATGGGAATTGGGATGAGGTTGAGAAATACCTCTCTGGTTTCACAAAAGTGGACGACAATCGGTACTCCATGAAGATCTTTTTTGAGATAAGGAAGCAGAAGTATCTTGAGGCGTTGGACAAGTAAGCTTGTGTGTAAATTGTTTCAGAATACTAAATGAAATGTATAATGTGAGTCGTTAATACTTTAATGACTGTTTGGCATATTGATATTTGGGCATTTGAATTTTGGTAGGAATGATCGATCCAAAGCTGTGGAAATCCTCGTTAAGGATCTTAAAGTTTTTTCATCATTTAATGAGGAGCTTTTTAAGGAAATTACTCAGCTTTTAACATTGGATAACTTCAGGTAATCAGTACGAATTTATCAAATTAACATTTAACAAGGGCTTATCGATGACTGATTGACTTTATTGTATTATTAGGGAAAATGAACAGCTGTCCAAATATGGAGATACAAAATCCGCAAGAGCGATTATGTTGGTCGAGCTCAGAAAGCTTATTGAAGCAAATCCCTTGTTCCGTGACAAATTGCAATTTCCTAACCTCAAGAATTCGAGGTTACGAACACTCATCAACCAAAGGTAACTTTGTTAGAGGCAATTACCTTTAATAGCTATAAAGTCATATTCACTTAGAATTGAAATGGTCCAATGCAGTTAAATAGACATGATATGTGGTCTATGGGTATTCCTAGCACTTAATTATGTAAAATGTACTTATGCTAATTACTGGGCCATAGATAAAACTGACATTTATATTCTTTGCAGCTTGAATTGGCAGCATCAACTTTGTAAAAACCCAAGGCCAAATCCCGATATCAAAACTCTTTTTGTGGATCACTCATGTGCACAACCAAATGGTGCACGAGCTCCATCGCCTGCAAATAATCCACTGCTTGGATCCTTACCGAAAGCTGGAGTGTTTCCTCCTCTGGGTGCACACGGGGTCTGTATTTCAGTCCTTTAGTATAGTAAAATCCATTTTGCTATGGTTACGCAATTTTTCTTATTGTTTCTTAACTTTGTGTATTCAGCCCTTCCAACCTACGGCAGCACCAGTTCAAACTCCTCTTGCTGGTTGGATGTCTAACCCACCCACAGTTACTCACCCTGCAGTTTCTGGTGGAGCCATTGGGCTTGGTGGTCCATCCATGCCAGGTTTCTTTTAAACTTGCTATTTGTGAGGTTTCATATATCATATTGGCCGCCATATTAACAATGAGTCGCTTTTTCGCATGATGTAGCTGCTTTGAAGCATCCTAGGACACCATCAGCAAACCCATCTTTAGATTACCCTTCTGGAGATTCGGATCATGTAAGCAAAAGAACAAGGCCCATGGGGATATCTGACGAGGTTAATCTTCCCATTAATGTATTGCCTATGTCATTCCCGGGGCATGGTGGTCATAGTCAGCAGGCTTTCAGTGCACCCGATGACCTGCCCAGAAATGTTGCACGAACTTTGAATCAGGGTTCGTCTCCTATGAGCATGGATTTTCATCCAGTTCAACAGACTTTACTTTTAGGTATGACATATATTGTAAAGTTGCATGGTGTTTTTTGTCAAATTTTGGAATACTAAAATTTGAACGTGTTGCATTAGTTGGTACCAACGTGGGGGACATAGGATTGTGGGAAATTGGTTTGAGGGAGAAACTCGTTCTAAGAAACTTCAAAGTTTGGGATCTTGGTGCATGTTCTATGCCTCTGCAGACTGCTCTAGCTAAAGATCCTGGTGTCTCTGTTAACCGTGTGATTTGGAGCCCAGATGGTTCTTTGTTTGGTAAGTGCTCTCTGTGTAAACGTGATTTAGCAATGCTATGGAAATTGTGAATTCAGTGTTTTGCCCTTTCTTTCATTTTAACAGGAGTTGCATATTCAAGACACATTGTGCAAATATATTCTTATCATGGGAACGATGATTTAAGGCAGCATTGGGAGGTATTTTCAATCTTTTTCCATTTCCTTCTTTTGTCATACTACTACCATTTCCTTCTTTTGTCGTACTACTTGAGCGCTCTCTCTCTCTCTCTAGGGTAACTGACAACAGGTCATTTTGACTATAGATTGATGCTCATATCGGTGGAGTAAATGATCTCGCGTTCTCTCATCCTAATAAGCAGCTATGTGTGATAACCTGTGGGGATGATAAGACCATTAAGGTTTTTTTGGCTTTGAGCAATTTACCTATTAGCCACCAGAAAATGGATCATTTGGATTATTGAATTATACTTTTGATTTCAGGTTTGGGATGCCACAAATGGTGCAAAGCAATACACTTTTGAAGGTCATGAAGCTCCTGTCTATTCTGTGTGCCCTCACTATAAGGAAAACATTCAGGTACTGGCTTTTATAGTGTTTGATATTGATATTTAAACGCTCATGGTTCTTTTTACTTCTTATTTATTTATTTGTTATTTTATTATTATTTTTCCCTCTCCCAAGAGGTTTTCTCCCAGAATATATTTGCGCAGGATGACCTATTATCTCTCTCTTTTCAGTTTATATTCTCTACAGCTTTAGATGGAAAGATAAAAGCGTGGTTATATGATAATTTGGGATCTCGAGTTGATTATGATGCTCCTGGTCGGTGGTGCACAACAATGGCCTACAGTGCAGATGGAACAAGGTTAATTCATCTAAACCTAGTTTGTTAATGCTGTTCTCTTCATTCTTTGGTGAACGAGCAGGCTATATTTTTTTATTTCTGTTTTGTTCAATTTTTTTCCGCCATGATTTTTGGGTTTTTGTATTATTTTCCTGGGGTGGGTATGCTGTTTCAGGCTCTTCTCATGTGGAACTAGTAAAGATGGGGAATCACACATTGTTGAATGGAACGAAAGCGAAGGGGCCGTGAAAAGGACATATCTAGGCTTCCGGAAGCGTTCTTCAGGTGTTGTGCAATTTGATACAACTAAGAACCGATATTTGGCAGCTGGTGACGAATTTTCTATCAAATTCTGGGATATGGACAATGTTCAACTTTTGACAAGTATTGATGGTGATGGAGGCCTTCCGGTAAGTCCAAAACATTTACCATGTATAGTGGGAAAATCATTCTGAAACATATAATGGACGCGTCTCATTAATATTTATTCCTGTTAATTCAAGGCAAGTCCACGTATCCGCTTCAACAAGGATGGCTCACTTTTGGCCGTCTCTACCAATGAAAATGGGATCAAAATTTTAGCGAATTCTGATGGGCTTCGATTGCTACGCACATTTGAAAATCTATCTTATGATGCTTCAAGAGCTCCTGAAACTGTGAAGGTAGCTGACTTTGAGATTTTGATTCTTGGGTAATATATCCTCCTACATGTAACAAATCTGCCTTATGTATTTAATTTCGTACTTCTGCCTCGTGCAGCCTTCAATACACACAATATCTGCCGCTGCGGCGGCGGCAGCTGCTGCTGCTAGCACTTCAGCACTTGCAGAAAGGGTTGCCTCTGCTGCTGCTCTTTCCGGAATGGTTTGTTATTTCACTCTTGCCTTATGTTATCATCAGACGTTTATAGCTTAGGTCATACAAAATAGTAATCTGTCCATGCCAGAAAAAGAATCCCATTTCTCAAAATAGTAAGGCTTCAACAAAAATGGAACGATAATATATCCTTAACATTCGCAAATTTTGGAAATGGTACTCTTTTTGTGGAAAGGAGGGAGGATCAGTTATCCTTTGGTCTCTCAGGGTTCTATTCTTTCTGTATCGTCTTTGTGCTATGCAAAGTAGACTGTAACAATGCCAACTAATTTGCCATTGCTTATGCAAGAATGGGGATGCAAGAAATTTGGCGGACATTAAGCCTAGAATAGCTGAAGAATCTAATGACAAATCTAAGATTTGGAAGCTTACAGAGGTTAATGAACCTTCTCAGTGTCGGACAATGAAGCTCCCTGAAAACATGAGAGTAAACAAGGTATAGTTTGAAGTTCTCTATCTTCAATGGATATATGCATTTTTTTTTTTAATTCTTTAATGGATATAGGTATCACTATATCCATTCTTCTGTTTCATTACTTGTCAGAAAATAACAAATAAAAGACTATCCATGTTGAAAATTCTGATTTGCTTCCTTGCTGGTTAATACAGATATCGAGGTTGATATATACGAATTCAGGTAATGCTATATTGGCATTAGCATCAAATGCAATTCATCTTCTATGGAAATGGCAGAGAAGTGATAGAAATTCAAGTGGCAAGGTATAATAAATGATGTTTAATTATTAATGGTTTCATCTGTTTAGAGGGCTTTCCTGATCGATTTTTTAATGAGCACATTTTCTAAGTGAATGTTTTTTCTGATATAGGCTACAGCCAGTGTTCCACCTCAATTATGGCAACCGGCGAGCGGCATTCTAATGACCAATGACGTGACGGACACCAACCCCGAGGATGCGGTGGCATGCTTTGCTTTGTCCAAAAATGATTCTTATGTGATGTCGGCATCAGGAGGAAAGATATCTTTATTCAACATGATGACTTTCAAGGTAATAGTATATGAATGAAACACAATTTCTCCTATAAAAATGTGGCTTCCTCTCCGTGCTTTTGGCAAGTGCAGACAATTTATAATTTCTACTTTTGGCAAGTGCAGACAATGACAACATTCATGCCCCCCCCACCTGCGGCAACATTTCTTGCATTTCATCCTCAGGACAACAATATAATTGCTATTGGCATGGATGACTCCACAATTCAGATATATAATGTCCGCGTAGATGAGGTATCATATATATAAAAATTTCCCTTTTTAACATTAAAAGTTTTTAGATGATAATTAGATTGTATAATCTTTGATTGTTTCTTGATGCTTTCAGGTCAAAAGCAAGCTTAAAGGCCACTCTAAGAGAATCACGGGCCTTGCCTTCTCTCATGTACTGAATGTTCTAGTTTCTTCTGGAGCAGATGCTCAGGTTGACAATTTCTTTTTCTTCATAATAAAGTTGTAATGGTACTATGAAATTGCATTACAATTAGTGCCATTGTTTCAATACTCATTTTTTGTTCTGTTTTTCATACCCAGCTTTGTGTGTGGAATTCTGATGGATGGGAAAAGCAAAAAACCAGATACTTGCAAGTTCCAGCTGGCAGGACTCCGACGGCACAGTCCGACACTCGGGTACAATTTCATCAGGACCAGGTCCATTTTCTGGTTGTACATGAGACCCAGCTTGCCATATATGAAACAACAAAACTGGAATGCGTGAAGCAGGTAACCTCACTATACAACTTGCACTCACTTAACAAGTAACAGCTTCTTTTCAGTTTCTCTACTGTGTAAACTTCCTTTTTAATCATTTCAGTGGGTCCCTCGAGAATCTGCTGCCCCTATTTCACATGCAACATTTTCATGCGACAGTCAGCTGGTATATGCTAGTTTCTTGGATGCAAGCTTGTGCGTATTTACTGCTTCACACCTTCGTCTCCGATGCCGTATCAGCCCTATGGCCTATCTCTCACCTAATGTCAGGTACTTGGCTTAATGGAAAACTTGTAGGCTAGTGAATTTTTTTTTTTAACTTGCACAGTAGAAATCATATATTGGATACTACTGCCGACTAAATTCTTACTGTAACTTGTTCGCACAATTGTAGTAGTTTAAAATTTCATAATATACTCTGCAGCAATTCAAATATCCATCCATTAGTGATTGCGGCACATCCACAAGAAGCAAATCAGTTTGCATTGGGTCTATCTGATGGAGGAGTTCACGTATTTGAACCCCTTGAATCTGAAGGTAAATGGGGTGTCCCTCCACCAGTTGAAAATGGGTCAGCCGGCAGTGTCCCCACAACTCCTCCAGTTGGAGCTTCAGGCTCAGATCAAGCCCAGAGATGAGAAAGAGCACAATTATTTAAATGCTTTGATTGCCGGAGAAGTACGTATGTAGGTACACTTTCTTCTGGACGATCTCTCTCAAAGTAGTATATGAAATGTTCAGTAATATTAAGGATAGACTTTCTTTTCAATGTTCACTTCCAAACACAATTATGATGTTTTAATTGTGATTGCGAAAACAATGTTTTTCTTTTCTATTCTTATGGTGCAATGGCTTTCTTACACAGTTTATTTATTTATTTATTTTCTATATGGTGCAGGTTGGAGGCAGGATATGTTATTTTTTACATAATGAATGACTTGCAGGCTTTAGATCTAACATGATGTTAATCAGGGTATTGTGTGAGATAATGCTTTAGAGTAGCAATAATAGTGAAAACCTTTTTTTTTTTTTTCTTTTTTTCTGCGTCTTCTATTGTTGGGTACCGCTGCTTATTTTGTAAATGAAAACACCTTGATTTAAGTCGCTCTGAGAGTATCAGCAGTATGGTTCACTATGAACTGGAAAATACAGAGTTAAAGGAGAAGTGCTGGCGAGTTTTATTGAGATTTAAGGGTTGTTTTGGTAAATCTTGCCAGATTAAATTTGCAATTTAAACTTATTGAAACAAAAAACTTTGAAGTTAGATTTAAGTGTACTCAATTTTTTTAATGATATTTTATTATGTTATAAAGTTTTAAACTGTATTGTTTTTAATAGATATTATGTACAAACGTAAGTTTATAAATCAAACTCAAAAAGATAATAGTTGAGGGTTCTTTCCTCTTCATATGTACTATTTATTTAAGTAACATGTCAGTTTTGTCCCCTGCTTCCAAATCTAATAATTACTCCACTCGAGAAATAATAATAACCAACCCCACTTCCCATTCTTTAATATATGACAAAAAAGAAATTTAAAATAATGAAAAATCAATTGTATATCGATCAAATTGATTTATATTTAGTAGTCAATTTGCATAGAAGTTGGAATTTGTCATATTAAAATGGGACATAATAGGGAGTAGATGATAATTCGTGGAAAATCAATTCAATGCCTGGAATTTTTCTTAGCATGCTCCAGTGTGGCTTTTTCTTGCTTATCGTGCTTTGATAGATTTATTCGTACATGATTTCGAGAATAATCAAAAACTATTCTCTTAACAAAGCATAACTACTACATTATTCTCTAAAAAGTAGTTTGACTAGGTATACCACCAGAATACCCAGTCAGCATCACCTCCTCGAGGTGTTGATGGGGGGAATTTTCATAGCCGCCTTCATTTATATATATATATATATATATATATATATATTACCTGTAAAAGAGCAAAACAAAAATTAAGAAGCAAAGCACTTGAGGAGCTGTGTGCTAGAGTCAAGGTTGAAGAGTTGTGCTAGAGTCAAATAAACACTTGAAAAATTGGGAAGCACTGCCGTCACCCCCAGGGCAAATCATACTTTGCCTTTTAAAGTAGCATTTTAGCCACGCAGACTGCAATTATTATCGGTATTTTAAAACTCTTGATAGGTGGACCTAGGTGACGGTGCTAAGGCTGCCTAAGCGACCTAGGTAGTTTTTATATATTTTTTTATTTTTATAGAAGCATATTCTGATCGATAGAAAGAAAACAAATTGACGCAGAATTGAGAGGGTGTTATCCCATAGTCATTTGACAGAGACTTGTTACTGAGTTTATGTCTTTTGGCCCAGGGATGTCCTCTGTTGCCTCGATTTGGTTGGGACGCTCTGGATGCCTAGGCAAAATGAGTCAGATTTTGAAGCTCTATCATCCCCAACAGTAATACATATAATAGAGTTTGAAGAAACTTTTAGTTGATATATATATATATATTATGAAGCATACACATTCCAAATTTTATGAAGCCTTGGTTCGTGAAGACGATAGATAAATTGCAAATGACATGATAGCAATTAATAAGGTTTCACACTGATGTCAGCTTCATAAGATGAACAGGGAGTCAAAAAATAAATAGGGGCGGGCTTTAACATGGATAGAGGAGTACGATACGAGAAACACAAAAAGTAGAAAAAAAAATGCCTTTATCAAGCAAGTGTACCCAAGTACGTACATATATCTTCATGTCTTGTTTCTTCTTAAGATTAGTCAACTGAGGAGACGCTTCAAACTTTTCGAATCCCTGAACAACCATTCAAAAAATAATAAGGAAGACCGACAACTTCATAACTTTAAACATCACATGAATATTGCAGAAGCTAATCTTGATAGTAGTTGTAAGTGTTGTCCGGCTATTTCAACGCGCGATGGTGGACCAACTACTTTCAAATTCTTGAGTTTCTTGGTGCAATCCATTGATAGATTATCTGTTCAAGAACAGGACAGTTTGGACTAAAGAAAATAAAAACCGTTTACATACATACATATAAAATCTAAAATAAAACATTCTAGAGAAATGCGACCTCTTCGACTGCAGTCATCTCGAAAACGCATAAAAATATAGCCCTACATTCCCCAAGCCAAAAAGTCCATAATCCCATGATCTAAGACCATAAAAAGATTGCCTTACATTCACACATAAAATGAGATGAATAAATGTATAAAAATCATCCGTTCCTATACGACCCCAATCCATTCAGAAACTATGACATTGAAGATTTTATCAGTTTATCTACAGTTCTTTTGTACGTTGAGAATGCAAACAAGTGCGTCACACATAATTTTTCTGGCTCCAAAAAAGAGAGTAGAAAAACAACTGTTCAAAGCCATCTTCAGTTCTATCATATGTACAATTCAACAAATGCCATCTTTATTCTTGTTCTTAAATACAGCATCCTTTCATTCCTGACGACAATTTACATAGTATCTCCATCTGGAACTATTCGGGCCGAAAGCTTATCAGATTTGGGAGTTCACTTGCCTGAAGATTCTTTATGTCATTTGCAGTAACCTTGCAGGATTCCAAGGTCAAGGATTTGAGATTCTTTAGTGGCTTCAGGTGCTGCAACCCCGCATTGGTTACACGAGAGTTGGAAACGTTTAGAGAAACCAATTCTGTCAACCCTGCATTTATATGAAATACAGTGCTTAATTAAAAACCAAACTAAAAGAAGAGAGATTGGAAGAGAGATTGACAGTTGCCAAGTGGTTTTGAAATTGTTCACAAGTACAAATACATAATATGAGATGTCAAATTCCTGATGCATAGACAGAAAAAGAACATTAACGAGAAAAAATTTGTCTGGAAATACCGGATAACAGTTCCAATGTTCTATCCGTCAGGTGGTTGTTTTGGGAAAGATTCAGCAGTGTTAACGATGAAAGTTCCTTAATATTCTTCACACCAGCATCGGTCAATCCTCCACCACATATTTCCAGCGACCGCAGATTCTTGAAATCTTAATAATTACATGACAAATGGGAAAAAAGAACATTACTTGTCTAATAAATGTTAATACGAAATATGATAGGTACAGAAATTTAAACAACTGAGTTCCACCAAATACTGCAAACTAGTTCAGTTAAAAACCCCTCATGAAACAAGTCAAAGAATCTCACCCATGACTCTAGCTTTAACAAATTACTACACCAGAGATAACACGGAGATAACTCTTACAAGTGGAACATCAGGGTATTGACAATAAATACATCTAAGATTTGTACATACGGCGCAAATAGTTTGTGCCTGAATCCGTAATACGAGCGCAAAAAAGATCCAAATGAGTCAAACTGGTCAAACCTACAAAAGCAGAGAAAATATGTTGCATATTATAAGGAATTGAAGTAAAATGTTGTTGAGTGAATGGTATATCCAGAGACACTAAAAAGGAAGAAGGGAAACCATTCAAGATTACTCGCTTCAGTACAGGAGTCAACATGAATTCTATGCATCTGAAAAATTATATATAAAGCTGGCAATAATAACAGAAATTTGCATATCTACAGGACATGCACCTAAAGGAAAACCAACATCAATCATCTACTAGATGAATATTATTTCCTCATTATCACCGAAGGGGGCTTACTTGTAAGAGCTGCAAGTCCATCATCCGTAATTTGGCGAGCATCCAAATTAAGAGACTTCAGAGATGACAATCCAGACAACTTTCTCAATCCAACATCAGTAACAACAGTGAATGAAAGATTCAAACTCTCCAAATTTATCAATCCTAAAAACATGAACACATAAAAAATTGGGTAGCAGTTACTATTTACATTTTTGGAGAACTATAAGAGAAACAACCGAAATGACATGGGTACCAATAAGCAATAGATATGCATGCTTCAGTTCTGAAAGAAATTATTATTTTTTGGTAAGTTCCAAATGATATTGTCCCTTTTCCTATACTCACATAAATTTAATTGTTGCATGAATTGATCCAACTGAGAGTTTCAGAACTGGTAATAACACGTTAAACAAACACTTCATTATCTATACATTAGGGCATATGTCTAACCAGAGAGATGGCGCAGTCCATTGCTTCCAACATCAGTATCGGACAGCTCCAAACATTTCAAATGCTGAAGGCCTGATAAAAATATAGAAATTAGAACTAATAGAGTACGAGACAAACAAGAAACAGAGATCTAGAAGAAACAGAGAGAATAAAATATATTAAGAGTTAAAATAACCTGTCAAATTAACCAGCCCATCGTCACCGATCCTACATGAGTCAAGGTTCAAACTCTCCAAATTTGTTAAATCTGTTTGTATCAAAACAAAACAAGATATACACACACACACACACACACATAAAAATAATATCTTCAAGAAAGAAATTGTGAATAGCCATTCACTAGTATAAGCACAAGGAGGAAATTGTGAAAAAACACCTCTCAGGTGTACCAAAACAGCATCAGAGATCTCGTTAAATCCCAAGTTTAGTACCTTCAGAGTTTCAAGCCCTACAGACATGGGGTGAAAAGAAAATTAACTTCAAAAATTAAATATCCTTTCATTATAAAAGCAACAACAATTAATATTCGCAAACTATTAGTTTCAATTATACAAAGATGACGACTTACCAGAAAATTTCTCACACCCATCGTCAGTCAAATTACATCTGCTTAGGTTCAGATATAAGAGGGCAGTAAGAGCTGTGCATGAAAACAAAGTTATATTATCGTTAAGAAAACACTGTTTTAAATGAATGAGTCAAAATATTGGTTAAATAACTGTCTATTGTTATTGGACCCAAGCACAATATGACACCTGAAAGAGAATCCAAGCATGCCGCAGTAACAGGGCAACCCTCCATGTTCAGTAGGTTAAGCTTGTCCAGAGCTGCAACCACATAAATTAGATCTAGGCCATCTGAAAATCGTAAACTAACATACTTATCAATAATTAATACACCATATTCATAAGCCAAATACCTTTTAAGAAAGTGACACCATAATCTGTAACCTTACTGGAGGAAATCTGTAATCCTTTCAGGCTCGTAAGTCCTGAAACATTATCAAACAAATAAAACGGTAACTGAGAAAACTAGACTGTTAGAATAATAAAAACATATATTGTTACATTTGAGGGTAAATGGTGGGAAAAAAAGGTGAACACTTCCAAGAAAAGTATGAGTAACCTGCGAGAGGCTTCATATCAGCATCTGCGATGCAGTTGCAACAGTTGATATTAAGGGATTCGAGCTTTGATAACCCTGTCAAACAGTGAAACAGAGTTCAAATGTTTATATAAATGAAAATTAAAATCTACAAACCCAAAACCATTAGAAGACCACAAAATTGGGAAATCTTAAAATTTTTCCAAATTCGTAAATATGTTTTACAAACATATCACAAGACGGACCTCAGTACTACGCAAGAGTACATGACAAGTACAAACCTTTTACATGAACAAGCCCACCATGAATCCCTGGGCATCTTTCGAGGTCCAATTTTAATAAGCTAACTAAGCCAGACAAGGCACTCATTCCTTTAGCAGTAATACAGCTGTTTCTTCTCAAACTCAGAGATGTCAAGTTGGAGAGACCTGATAAAGTTTATGATAATCGCAAGCTTAAACCATTAGGAGGAGAAAATATCCCAACCATTCAAAAGGTTGACATGCTAATTTAAGTGTATTTCACGAGCCAGAGAAAGAGTAAGTCAAAAGAGAAATATTAAATGTAAGAAGAAGTTATGCCCAGGCATACATTTCCTACGGAAGTCTTAAGGATTCAATTATAAAATAGCACAATTCCGAAGGCATGGAATTGGGAAGGAAAACTATACCACTGATGCTTTCCAGTCCACGGTCAGAAATCTGGTCACAGTAATTAAAATTCAATGTCTGGAGGTTTTTGCAATCTTTGAGATTTTTTAACCCTGAATCAGTAACATCAGAACCAGAAAGGTCAACAGAGAGCAAAGATTCTCCCTGTGAAGAGATAACATCCATCCAGCTGTCATTAAACCCTGGATATTCTCCCAAGTCAAGATCCTGATAATAAAGCACAAAGATGGACAGTTGTTAACTAGACATGACCACAAAGTACTAAAAGTACTTTACAGAAATAATAGACACGATACCAGAGTTGCAAACTCTTATTTTTCCATTAAATGGAAGGATATATACCTGGAGAGCACAATCCCGAAAAGCTTCAAGAGTAACATCAGTTAAACGTTGAGAACAGATCAATTCATTGATTATCTGCTGACTAATATCCCTTGGCAGCATAGAGAATGTACTATGTTGATTGATGTCCTGTTACACATCCAAATAGAATGTATCCATCAGTCCCCTGACTGTAATATAGAAATTATACAACCTTGATAGATGAATTCACATACTTCACATATTTTATAAATGCATAGTTCCATGAGAGATGGGCATTTCCCTTTTCCCTGTTTAATATCTGTAACAGCTCGAGAAAGTGAGGTCAACCATTTTGAACTTCCACTTTTGCTATATCTTATAGAAAGTCCTCTATGTCCACTGTCTTCATTGACCTGTTGGTCTCGCTTCCTGGAACAAGCGCTACCCATGGAGCAACAACCTACAATTGAGGCTGGTTTCTACCTCAAACAATCACAAAGTTCAGCACACGCATTCTACAGCGCCAACAGGAGAAAAAACTATCAAATTAAGCATACATCCATGCATACAACAATTTAACTCTGAATAAAATCGTAATTTATGAGAATGGCAGAATTATCTACAAAGGAAATACGGATAAGAGCAAACACGAAATAAGAGTAACAATTAAAAGATATATATGTAAGCCTTTTCAGATAACCAAAGGGTTCAAACTAGAAATAATTAAATGATCTAACCACATCAACTTATATGACAACTTCTTGGCATATAAAAGTGGTGCCTTTTCGAATAACCAAAAGGGTTTAAATTAATTAGTCGTACGAATTCAGTAAAATTCTTTTTTTTTTTTTTTTTTTTTTTTTAAAGGTTGTTACAATGAAATAAAGCTAAAAATAATACCAAATAAAAAAGAAACTCTGCCTTTTCAAGAAAAATGCTAAAACTAAAGATAATACTTAGAACACAACACATTCAAGTAGGTCACTACAATCAAACTTTAATAATTCATTTTCAATATATAAACAGCACATGAACATCATTACATATATAACAAAAGCATAATTAACGAACATGCAAGCCGATTATAGACATAAATATACAGAGAAATGTATACACAGAGAGAGAAAAGATCGAACGGAGAGATGACGAGACCTGATCAGTTGATCGAATTGATTTTTACGGGGGCTCTGAACCGATTACTCAAAGAGTAAAGAGAGAGGAGAGGAAAAGTAAAGGAAGACGAAGTTGAGAGGAGAAAATAGAGAAACACGTATAAATGTTAGAGAAGTGACTGATGACGAGGCAAATTCCGAACCACCGGATTAACGCCACGTGGAGCCTCAGACGTTGGTGCTTCGGGAGATGAGATAAGTTGGAGTCTTGGAGAGTAGAGTGGGGAAATTGGTGGGTCCCGTCCATAGGCTTTTCTTTTCGTGCTTGCGTTATCCATTTGTTGGTGGGGTCCATGGATTTGGATGATTTTGTACGCTACGTTCGGCTATTTGTCTTCTTTATTGGGTTTTTGGTGTGATTAATTAATCTTAATCATTGAATTATGTGTAAAACATATGATTATGAAATTACCATAAACTAATCCAATGATGTTTTACAAATAAAAAAAAGGGAAAAACGCTATATGGGTTTGTTCTTTGGAGCCTTGGGCTGTTGGGCATTTGGGCTTGTGTAGTTGAGTGGCTTATTTGGCCCAAATACACTAAATTTTGCAGTATTACATTTTTGATAAAATAAATTATGTTTATATAATATTTTAAATTTTATATAAATTAGTAAAAATATTTAAATCCATTACAGTTTTTGAGGTTACGAGTAGTTTGAATATAATAATAGTATCACGTGCTATACAAATAATAGTTTGAATGCAGTATATTTTTAAGGAAGTGAAGTGATATTATTTTGGGCAAATTTTTACAATTCATTCTTCATGTAATTAGGAAAGATAACATAAATTCAAATGGGTAAAATTTAATTAAAATTCCATTTTTCATGTATGATACCGGCATTTCAATCTCGTTCTTCCCTCTTAATAGTTAATACTACTTATTTATGTTCGAAGAAAGAATTTAATTGTTAATTATCAAAAATTATTTGTGAGATTCTAATTAAAATTATACTAGTAAATTTGATTAAATTTTAAAACTATTTAATAATATTTACGGTTATATTATTAATCACATAGGCGAACAGCTTGATTTATGAACGCACGAAAAATTCAAAAATAAAAGCAAGAACTAAAGTAGCTTTAGAGAAGTGGGCCTAAAAAGAATACTACTGTATAAACAAAACCATATCTTGATTAGTTTTGGACAGAGCGCTAAATCCACGGCCTAAAATTTCAAAGCCCTAGCCTTTTGTGCTCCCTCCATCTCCAAAATTGCCCAAAACCCTTCTTCGCAATACCACAGAGTTCCTGCCTCCCGAAAACCCTAGCTTTCTGTGAAGATTTGGTGGATGCCCATTTTGCATTTTACAGTGTAATGGAGATCAACAGAGTTTCATCTGGTTTTGGTGATTTGGAGAGGACAATTGGCTCTCTAATGGTTGAAACAGCTTTGACTTCTCAGAAGACTCTTGCTTTGCTTCTGTTAATGGTACATTGCCCTCCCTACTTACAAGCTTAGATCTATAGACTTTATGTATGTTCTTTTACTGTAACTCTGATTTATGAAATTCTTGATAATGCAATATAGTATTCAGCATCTTGTTTCTCATGGGCCTTCTTTGAAATCTAGAATTAACGTGAATTAGTTGCATTTGTGATTTGGGGTTTGTCGGTTTGCCTGGTGATGCTAGGTTTTTGTTTTTTTATAGTTTTTGTTATGTAGTCTATTTTGATATAGAATCAAATGTAACTATCCAGTCTTTGGATGATGCAACTCCAAAAAAAATCCAGTCTTAGGATAGTGTAGTACAGCACGATGTCTGATTTAAATGTTTTCCATTGGGCTGGAGGGCATTCTTCTTAATCTATTTATTTAACTGATATTCAATGTCTGCTTGATTGCTGGATGGTGAAAGTTGAAGAGATTAAAAATGGTGTACATTGACTTTCTATGAAAATGTGCCCATGGGTTGGCGTTTCAGAATGAATTGGCTTACTTGACTATATTTGAGGCTACTAGTAGAAATATAAGGTTCAAGGCATTATACTGCTTTTACGGATTATGCACTACAAATTTGTTGCTCTCTCCAAAAAAATCTTATACCATGTCATGATAGAAGTTTGGCTTGCTCCCGGTAATGAGAAATTGAGATCCTCTAGAACATTGATATAGAAAGAAAAAAAAATAAAAAAAGTAGGTTTAGTCTGAAGTTATAATACAGGTTATTAGGTGACCTAGGTGAATTTCTTCTCATTTTGGTATATATTTACTTGGTTGACTTTCTTCTTTGGTGTATACAGTTGGAAACAGTTAAAAATATCTAGGGGTGTCTTACCACTCCTGATTCCTAAAACAATAAAGTGTTGTTACTTGTGATGGATTTTGGCTTGCCATAGACAGTAGACAAGGCTTCCTTTGAGAAACCTATAATAATTTCTCCTAAGGTTGTATGCAGATCCTACTGTGTCACAGTCTTGTTTTATGTATAAAGAAAAACTAACAATCTTTGAGCTGGCTAACTGTCACTAGTAATGGTGTAAATCTGTAATATAAGGCATTTCAGTGACAGTTATTATTGTTACTACCTATTCGTTTAGTTGGTTCTTCTTACAAGTGTAACTAATTCATCTTGTAAACTTCTAGTTCCAGATAAGATGTTTGGTCGCCTTTGCCTTCCCTCCCTTGAGACAAGAAAAAGAAAAAATTGACCTTGTCCCACTCCATGAAACATACAGCTGCTCTATTTTAATTCCTTTGCTTTTTTTTTTTCAGATTGGATCTCTTCTGAAAGATATTGACTTGTCGGATGTGCTTGGAGCAGAGAATAGGTAAAAGAAGTTTATCTTTTATTTTCACTAATTTTCGGATAAAGAGCGGAAAATCTGTTCACTTGTCGATAATTAATTAATTGCATTGCAGGTTTCCTTTCGGTGACCTTAGCGGAGTGGCAGGTCCTGCAGCTGAAAACATGGATGCTGGTGAATCTGAGGAGGATGATGATGACGAAGATAATGAGAATGATAGTGATGACAGCGACGACGATGATGATGATGAAGATTCTTCCGGAGAAGATGGGAGTGACGATAATGGTGACCCTGATGATGATTCCGATGCTAATGGTAATGGAGGAAGCGATGACAACGACGACGACGACGAAGACAGTGATGAAGATGATGACGAGAGCGATGAAGACGACGATAATCAGCCCCCTTTTAAGAAGAAAAAGTGAGTAGCCTTATTATTTTCCATTTGTTTCTTTTTTATTTTATTTTATTTTATTTTCTTTGCTTTGTTTTTATTTTTATTTTTATTTTTATTTTTATTTTCATTGAATAGAATTTATTTGGGGCCAAGTGGATTGCATTGAGTTGGTTTTCATTAAGAATTGAAGAATTTCCAGTCCCTCTGTGAATTGTGGATTCATGTGATATATGGATTTTAACTGGAGTTTATGTGAATGCTTCACCTCCAACAACAGCTGTCATCTCCTTAAGCTAGATGGGTCTGGTTTTCTGAAACATGAAGACAAAGTAACCACAAAAACATAAAAAAATAAAGGTTTTTTTTTTGGTAAGTTAATGTCTCCACGAGTAGAAAGAAGGTCTCCAGAAGATTGACCTAAGTGCGAGTCGAACCCACAACCTTTTGAGCCGAAGTCAAACGCGCTAACCCGCTGAGGTATGCGGCTGAGTTGTCATTATCTTATGGAGTATTAAGGTACGAATTGGGAAAAAGCGAAAGAACAATACGAGTACCATACAAATCCTAAATATAAAGTTTCCAGTCTTATATTGAATTTTATTTTTTTACCAATCATAATTTATTTAAAAACTGTTAATTAAATTTATAATTTTCAAAATTAAGCAAATTAGTGATAAAAAAATTAAACAAATTAATGAAAATTTGTCTATTGTCTAATTTTCATACTAGAATTATATTTTTTTGTTTTAGTTCAATGGTGGTCAACCATGCCTAAAGTCTTATATTAGTAACAGTTGGTAAGTCCTCATACAAAAGCCCTTTCAGATAGGGTGGAGGGCAATTAAAGTACATAATAAAATTATTACAAACATGTCCCAAACTAACTAAATTATAAGCATACTTGTTTTTTTCGTACAACGTGTGAATAATTTTTGAGGACCAAGGACTGTGGAGTAGTTTTCTGCAGTCATTTATCAAGCTACCATAGGTGTGCATAGTTGTACCTGCCTCCTGGATGAGTTTGATTGCAACTTGATTCCACTTCTAATTTTTGAATCCTCATCTTCCATGCCATGTTTAGCGCTTCACGGATCGCCCATAATTCAGCTTTTGTTATGTTATATGTGCTGAATTTGCCACAAAAGCTTTTAATCCATTTTCCTTGGTCATCACGAACAAATCCTCCCATGGCAATCGAGGTTGGGGACTTCTGAACACATGCATCCGTGTTACTTTAACTAATTTGCAGTGGGAAATTTCCATTTAACTAGTTTGCCACATAATTGTCTTTATAGTATAATTAAACAATTTTCTATGGGAAACAATTATGTATTACGCTATTAAAAATGGAGATACACTATTATTACGTCGATGTGCGCCGATCTTTGGAATTGGCATCTGAGTTTTTCTTCAAGTCCACCAATACTTCTCTTAAGTTAGCAAAAGCGAATCGGAGAAAAACAGAACACTGTATGATACTCCTCGGTATGAATTATGATATTATTGTTACTATTGTTATTGTTATTATTATTATTATTATTAATAATTATTATTATTTGAATGCAATTATAAATTTATAATGTAACATATGCGTGGGTATATTTTGTATGAAGAGGTAGTAATATTTATGAGAGCCGATATGAGTAGCAAAAGCGCGGGAAAATCGTATACTTCTTGGTTTCCTAATCCTACATGAACTTGGTTTCCTTTAAATTTTATGAGAGTTTCTTTTTAAAATTTTTAATTCTACCCCAATGCCAACATGAACTTTTTTCTCCTAATTCGAATCGAAATCGCAGAAACTTAGATAACGGTGTCGCCGTTCATCAGTTCTTGTTCGAGTTGGAAAAATCCAACTCCAAGTGGAAGTCGGAGTCTCACCTTCTTGCAATGTCTATAAATACAGCTCCACCACTTCTTCTTCTTTACTTGTTCTTCTTGTAATTCCTCTGCCATTGTTTGTAAATTTTCAATGGCGAATTCTCAAACCCCTTCAAGTTCAAGACCCTCTTTTTCTTCCGAGGATGATGCTGAATTTTATATCCCTTTTGCAAATCTTGGGCTGGGAAAACAAGATGGCTTTGCGGGAAATCAAGCTTGTGCTTCTAGTTCTAGCAACCATTATGAACCTATCTCAACACCCGTATCTTCTCGTTTTCCCCAAACCCGAATCCCAGCTTCGAGTATGATGAATCACGGCCCACAGCTTTCTACCCAAAATTTCTCAGAAGATTATAGTTTCAATAACGGGGGAAGAAGTCTATATCCAAATCTGCCTTCACTGCCAGCAATTTTTGTGGGTACTTCGCAGAATTACACAAACAACTATGTAAGTGGACCAATGAGAATGAATGCTTCTTCTGGATGCTCTTTAATGTCTACTTTAGCCAAACGTGTTCATAGAACATCCATGGAAAGTGGTTCAGCCAATGGGTACAATCAAGGGTATTCTAGTCAAGGAGTTAATGCAACTGGAACCAATGGGATTGGTTCTTTTTCAAGTACAGGGTACAATCAAGGGTATTCTAGTCAAGGATTTAATGCAATTGGAACCAATGGGCTTGGTTCTTATCCAACTACTGGGTATTTTCAGAACAATAACGGAAATCTGGCACGTTCAACCAGTTTGCAAAATCAACACCATGGAAGCTATAATCCGCCAGTATCTGAGTTTTCCCTGGAAGGTCATAATATCAAAGCATTGGCTATGTTGAAGAATGGCTCACTGTATTTACAGCGGGCTTTGCAGAAACCAAATCTAAAGATCAGAAATACTATACTTGAGGGAATTCTTGATCATATACCGGAGCTGTTGGCAGATCAATATGGACACCATCTGTTTGAGAAGCTCGTTGAATCGTCTAATTGTTTTGAATTGCAACAAATCTTGGAGAAACTATGCTCACAATCTGAAGAGCTCATTAAAGCAGCATGCAATATACATGGCTCAAATTCAATTCAGAAACTCGTTAAGCAACTTAAGAAGTCAGAACTCGGCTCTTGCCTGACAGAAATTCTGGCCCGTAGATTCGTTGATCTAGCGACAAATAAAATAGCCAGACATGTTCTCAAAAAAAGTCTAAGCTTTCTTAGTAACGAGGCAAACAAGGTACTGTATGAAGAAGCAATAAAGCATTTTGACATATTGGTCACTCATCAAGTAGGCTGCCTAGCCTTAAATGACTGCATTGACTACATAAGCGAACCTGAAAAAAGGGATAAGCTTTTGCAGCTTGTAGTAGATAAATCGGTTTTCCTTGCACATGATCCTTCCGGTAACTTTGTCTTGCAGCATACTGTCGGTCTTGCAAATCCAGCATACAGTGATAAGATTTGTGAGAACCTCAG
Source organism: Pittosporum tobira (assembly GCA_032359685.1). Lineage (NCBI taxonomy): Eukaryota > Viridiplantae > Streptophyta > Magnoliopsida > Apiales > Pittosporaceae > Pittosporum > Pittosporum tobira. The sequence continues at coordinate 60,027 of JAUMHB010048756.1, forward strand.
GGGCCACTATATACAGTTGTGTGCAAAGAAATTTGGCAGTCATGTTGTAGAAAAGTGCATCACATCGTGTCGTTCAGGGATGAATTACGCAGTGATGGAGATTGTAGAGAAAGGAAAGGCACTTGAACTTGCTAAGCATCAGTATGGAAACTATGTGATCCAAAAGGCTTTGGAAACAACACAGAGACTTAACATAGTGCTTTGTCGATCCCTTGTGAAAGCCCTCCAACGGGATTTAGCAGGCCTCCAGAGCTGTCGAACTAGCAAGAAAGTGGTTGAAATGATTAAAGTACTCGTTTGAAGGAACTTCTGTCGTCTACTTTTGTTTAGCTTTTCGTATCACTGTCTATGTTTTCTTTGTAGGATCAATTATCATCGGTTTGTTCAATTGTTTGGTTTCTGCTTAGGGATTATGTCTGGTTTTTGTTACTTATCACATAACGTACTGTATCTTGCTATTTACTTAATTTTGTTCAGCAATGAAATTTATCAATTGAGTCAATGTGGGAGATATCCTTCTTTTTCCAGGGTCACAATTTCTGGTAACAATCAATATTGAATGAATATGTTAAAAAGGAACAAGCTTTTATTTCATTGTAAATACTTGCTACCGAGCAAGCCTTACATAAAAATGCCAAATTGTGGTACATCTGATAAGAATGACTAATCCCGTTTTCCTTCGACAACCCCTCCAGGAATTTCTTCTTTCAGTCTCTAAACTCTCTCAGACTCTCAACTTCATAATTTATACCAAAATCATGGTTATTCTCATCGACCTCCAATTTCAGCCCATTCGAAAAAGATGTTTTCCTGGAGGTGGGTTTTGGTGTGGAGAGGAGAGGTTGCTGAATTTTTGGTGGAAGATTTGAGTCTTGCAGCCGGAGTTTTACCTGTACTTCCATTTCTTTAGAGTGGTGGTGATGGTGATTATGGGTGGTGGATACTAGGGTTTGCTGTTTGAGTAGTGGTGGTGGTGTAAAGATTTGAAATTTGGGTTACGTAGAATGGAAAATGGGGTCATTCGAAGGATGAAAGCGACGTTGGAACTAAAAGTTGTGCCTTCGAGAGTTTGAGAGTTTAGCAGAAATTTCGATAATAATGTTTTGGATTCCCCTCCTGCTTTTCTTTACTTTATTACTTAAAGCACTTGTTCTAATAATTTCAAGTGATATTTTTTTTACTAAAAGTAATTTCAAGTGATATTTTTTTCTAATATTAAAAATATTTATTCTTAAGTTAATAGATTATTTTTTTGAATTTTTTTTTATTGGTATATTCATTTGTTATAAAAATACTTATTCTCGAGTCAAGTCTTTTCCATCTAAATATAATAAATATTTCTTTTTTCTGGTCAAAGATAAAAAAACGTATTTTGATACTATAATTTTTTTTTTTATGTATGTTAGTTATTTATACTTAGCATATAAATTTTGTAGAATAAAATAAGTTAAGTAATTATATTTATGTCATTCGTTTTTCTAAGAAAATAGAATATTTATTATTTTTAGTTGTTATTTAATCATTAGAATAATTATTTTATTTTTATTACTATAATAGTTAAGAAAATTCTATTTAGTAATATATATTTTAAAATATTATATTAAGAAATACTGTTGTTAGATTTTTCAAGGAAAATTTCTTTTATATAATTTTAATAGTATAAAATTATTTAATTATTTACTCTTATGTGTAGTTGTATATAAGATTTGTAGTATAAATTTTTAATTAGAATATAATTAAAATTGATGAAAGAATTATTATATAAATTTAATAGTATAAAATTGGTTAAATAATAATTTTATGTGTGATGGTAAGTAATTGGTTTATGGTAGAGATTATTAATTAGAATATAATTCAATTTATGGTAGTGAGAGTCTGAATTATAATAAGATTCCTTATAATAATATCAATTTATGTATTTATACCATTAAATTGTATAAATTATAATAAAATTATTTTTTATTAGTTTAATTTATAAATTTACAGTTGTGATTTTCAAGTGAACCAAATTTTTTTTGTTGAAATTGTCAAATAACCTATATTATAAAGCGGAAGGGGGATTCATTTGTTTTTTTTACTGGTGTTATTATCGTAAGAAGCAATTTGTCTACAACAAAAAATTAATTAAAAAAATTTGTTGTACAATAAAAAAAATTTAAAAAGATCTTTACATTTAAGAATGGGTGTGAGAGAATCATAATTAAATTTTTTCTCATTTTTTCTCTCCACTCTAACTTTTCTTACAATTAGACAACGAGGTCTTAATCTAATGGTTAAGATTGATGTACTGAGATTTCTTACTTATAAAAAATTTCAAGTTCAAGTTTTCGCACGTAGTGTGTGGAATTATTTTTTCTCTTATTATTTACTTCATTATTATCGGCTTAGTGATGCGGGGTTCGAGTCTCCGCACGTAGTGTTTGGAGTTATTTTTTCTCTTATTATTTGACTCATTATTATCGGCTTAGTTGTGACACCCCCAAATCCGGGCCCTTC
>JAUMHB010048757.1:6802-29271 GCA_032359685.1 Pittosporum tobira
CCCCCCCCCCCCCCCCCCCCCCCCCCCCCCCCCGCCCCCCCCCCCCCCCCCCCCCCGCCCGCCCCCCCATGGTTCTTTTGTCTGTCAATATTTTGGTAAATGATTAGGTCCCGCGGAGGTACATGGCTGCTGACTTAAAATGGTTAGCAACCCTGTACCTTATGCATTGTAGCTTATTTTTAGGGCCAAAGGCACAAGCTTGGTCAGCAGTTGTGTACCCTCCCTTTTCTATTCGTCTGCTTCTGAGGCTGCCAATTTTCTGGACATTGTGTCTTGACTCTTGAGAGTGAGAATTACTATTAAGTCCTCATGTGTGTTGTGATATTCTTTTCTACTTCAACCCCCAAGGGGTTGGCCAAGCGGTAGTAAGTTCCAAGATAAGTGTTAGAATGGAACACTGGGTATGGGATTTAAATTTTTAGTTACTTTGTTTATTGGGGTACTCACACATAGTTATTGGGGTACTCACACATAGTTTACTATGGAATTACCGCATGTGCACTTATTTACAAACTCGCTTTCTGCTTGTGAATATTCAGTTTTTGTTCTCTTTGCTTCTTGAACCAGTATATCAGTGGGATCAATTGCCAATTGCTATCCAGCTGCTTCATCTAACAAATCTCTTTTGATGGGAGACATTCGATGTCTTCCAGGTGCAAGCATTTCCCTGATAGAATATCTTTGGTTCATTGATGGCTTGGATTGGGATTGTCTTCTGACATTATATTTATCAGGAATGGAAGGTAGTCCAGTTTTTGGCAAACATGCACAACTTATTGGTATGCTGACAAGACCACTACGACAAAGGACTAGTGGCGCTGAAATTCAGGTAACCAGTTTTTTCTTAGCTCAATCCTTGCTTACCCTAGGCCTAGTGGCATATTATCAACTAGTATTAGAATTTTATCGTAGGTAAAATAAATATTGGAAAAATATAATATCTACGAACTTACTTTTTTATTGGTTTAGTGGTCTCTTATAACAATCAATATAAAGCTCAGAAGCATGAAAGAAGAGGATAAAAAGTTATATATTAGAGGAAAAACTGATCATTGAGGACGTTGCACCATGACTTCATGAGAAACTCGATGGCACACACAAGCAGACACACATGTAATTTACTCATTAAAAACATGTTCAAATACTAAAATAATTTTTTTATACTAAAGATATTTTTTTTCTTCTAAATAATGTCCATTGAATATTAGAAAGCACGTCTTCTAAATCTTGGAAATGATGTAGTTGATAAAAAGCATTACCTTCCATCCAACAGAGAGAGTCCAAATCTTTAAAAAAAAAAAAAAAAGAAAAAAGAAAAAAAAAAAAAAAAGGAATGTCCCGAAAAGAGAGTTGTATTTGTGTGATGGCAATATAACATGACACAATATCCTCAACGTTATCGATATAATTCATTATAATCCTACTACTACTGAAACAACCACTTAATAATTAAATGGGATTCTTTTTGTGGAATGGAGAGAGTATTAGTTAAACGTTTTAACTGCTATATATAATATGGGATTCCTGTAGCTTGAAATGACTCGTATGTACCATCTTGTGCGAAACACTTCTTTAATGGCAGCTGGTGATTCCATGGGAAGCCATTGCAACTTCCTGCAGCAACTTGTTTCAAAAGGAGCCTAATCATGTTGGGAAATGGAGTCAAGTTAACAATGAACACTTGAATGCTGTAGGAAAGACACCTCAATCCAGCTATTTAGAATCCTTCAATCATGTTGATGAGAACGCTTGTGCTAGATGCAATCCACCGTCACCCATCGAGATAGCAATGGCTTCAATCTGTCTTATAACCGTTAACGACGGAGCATGGGCATCTGGTGTTTTGCTGAACAAACAAGGCCTGATTCTAACAAATGCCCATCTTTTGGAGCCATGGAGGTTCAGAAAAGCAGCTGCAGGTGAAAACACTGGATCAAAATCGGAGGTAATCTTCACTCCGCCCAATTCTGCACCTCTAAAGAATGGAAAATTTGGCGGCCATCCGAAGAGTTGGGAACTGCTTTCAACAAACAAAAATAGTAGTATACGTGTTCGCTTGGACAATACAGACCCTTGGACATGGGTTGATGCTAGCGTTCTGTACGTTTCACAAGGACCTTTGGATATTGCACTTCTTCAGCTTGATTTTGTTCCAGAACAGCTTTGTCCTATTGATATGGACTTTAGTTACCCCTGTACGGGATCCACAGCTTATGTTATTGGACATGGACTATTTGGACCTCGATGTGGTAAATGTTTCCCTTACCCTGTTAGTCTATTTTTGGGTGCTTTTGGACATTCCACAGGGTTTTATGCTTTCCACGTTCGTACATAATGTGAATTTCTGATGCTACATGAAAAATGTTTGCATGTAGGTCACTTTTAAGTAAAATGTCCACAATGTTGTTGGCTTTGTTACTGCATACCATTCATCTTAGACCAGTTATTTTTGGACTTTCATACACAAGTACCTTACTGAAAAGTGAAAATTAGTCTAAGTTCAATTCTCATAAGCATGAAGGTATGCTATTGGAAAGGTGTTCACTGTTTTCTTCTTTACTTGAGCCAAGTTTTTAATCTAAATTCTAAAGCCCTTGGAATTTTAGGGGTTAAAAGAATTACTTATACTACCTCCATTCCAAAATATAAGAGCATTATTGACTTTTGAATGTTGATTTTGAACATCAATATTCAAAATCAAATTAACATGATTCCATTTGCAATTAATAGTATTTCAAATAGTTTTAAGATTTTCTGAATTGAATTGACTATAATCAATTAAATTCAGGTAATTTGAAATTTAAAAATGGTTTTTAAAGTCAATAGTATTGTTATATTTTGAAACAAAAGGAGTAAAAGATGTATACAGGGTAAAACGTTTGTCAATCAACATCGCAACATTTGGCACACAAAGGCCATCTTATATATGTGAGGCAATCCAAAAAATTCTGTTAGGTCTAACTGCAAGCAATGTGCTTATTCCAGAGTTCCCCTTTCTTGGATTTGCTGAATTTTATTAAATATGACCCGTCTTCCAGCATCGAACACATATCTATAATACATCTGTTTGCAGGACAGACCATCTAAAATGCTATAGAAAACAATGATATGTTGCATACACATAGGCTATGGAAATATACCTCACATTTAATATTGTCTTACCATATGAAAGTTCTTAATGATTGGTTGCATTTTTCTGAACCTGAACCTGAATCTGATCTGTTTTGGTTTTGCATCAGATTTCTTTCCATCTGCTTGCCTTGGTGTAGTAGCGAGAGTAGTTGAAGCAAGGGGGCCTGTAGCCCATCAATCTGGTGAACTAGAGAATGGGCTGATCCAAATTCCAGCAATGATTGAAACAACAGCTGCTGTGCATCCTGGTGGGAGTGGTGGTGCCGTGGTCAATTCAGTTGGTCATATGATTGGCCTTGTCACAAGGTATAGTATTTGAAATTATGCAAAATTAAATTACGTTTATTTTGGATAAAATATTCTCTGTCCACACCTACATATGCATAAAGTTCTTTATTAAGCTGCCTACTTTAATTTTGGTATGGACTAGTGAGGCTAGTCATGAAGACAGTTTCTGCATGGACCTTGAGAGTTTGACTTTGACCACCACTTTCATAACATGGGATTTTGAGTATCAAGTATAGTCTAAGTTCATTAAACTCATTAGTCATAGATTCCAATTGCCCTTCATATTAATATCGTAGTGTTGATACAGCAATGCAAGGCATGGTGGAGGGATGGTTATACCACATCTGAATTTCAGCATTCCATGTGCAGCCTTGGAGCCTATCTTCAAGTTCTCAAAAGGTATTATATTCCCCTTAATGTAATAATTTTGCTTAGGCAGTAATGACGGCGTGATAGTGAAATTGTAATATTAAACTTGAGGCATTTTATCATTTTATACTATCATAATTAAGAAGGGACTCTTTTTGTGAAACTAATTTTTTTTTTTATAAAAGAAATGTGACTTTTGGTGGAACAGAGGGAGTATCAAAACTAATCAATAGAATTGTTTTGCTGATGGTCTAAAAAGAAAGGAATATTGTCATGCTTGCGTAGTTTGCTTTACTCACCACATTTGGTTTCATTTATTTGACTGTTTACTTTTGTAATAACAGATATGCAGAATTTATCAATCCTGAAAGATCTTGACAAACCAAATGAGCTACTTTCTTCTGTATGGGCTCTGATACCTCCATTGTCTCCCAAGCCAGGTCCATCTCTGCTGAATCTGCCCCTGTTTCCACCAGGAGATAACACCAAAGATATTAAGGGTTCTCGATTTGCAAAATTTATCGCTGAAAGACATGAGCTTATAAAGAAGACTACAACTCAATCTGGCAAGGTTGAAAGCCCTTCTGCCAAAGTTATTTCTAGTAAGCTGTGACTGTATATGCGTGATACACCTGTATGAACAAATGAGGAAAGAGCTATCTGGATATGTACATTCCGTTTCCCTACCTTCATTATTCATGTGATGAAGAAGTATGGATTGTCACATAAGAGAGAGTATCATTTTTTGTATACGTGGTTGCCGTCTTTCCCACGCCATTGAGTCGGGGTTGCATATGAGATGTAATTTGTTTATGCTGTAATATTTTTGAAAAAAAAAGATGAGAAAGTGCGGACTCTTTTTGTGGAATATGATATTGTCATTGTTTTTTTGGGCAAAAAAGATTTATTTAATAGGACATAACAGAAATCAGATAAGTTCGCTTTTTGAGTGTTATTTTTTTAAATTCTTTTCTCACAACTAATAAATATATTCAAAAACAATGTAAATAGGGGTAAAAATGAGACGAATCGAGTATGATTTGTTTAGATTTTATTTGTATGATCCGTTTTATTATTATGCCGAATTCGAATTGAGTTTAAGTAGTTTTAAATTTTCAAGTGAGATATATTGCATATTAATAGAAAATATGTAATTAATTAAATTTTAAAATTTATTTATATTCTATTCGTTAATATTTTAAATTAAATTTAAATTAAATTTTTAATAGAATAATTTTAAATTGAGTCCGTGAGCTGTTTAATTTTATTTTCAAGATTGAAAATGGACAACAGCTTAATTATAAGTCCTTTTCTTTTTGCTCATTTTAGAAACAACTCCCAAACACGGTGCTAAATTCTCTTATATTTCGATGAGAAGTGCGTCCATGTGGAGAATGAAGTGTGTACAACTAGGACACCGTCAGCACGCACAATCAGTCGTCGAACTCGGTTGACGGCCAAAAATAAAACACTTTTAACTACTAAAATATAGCAATACGGCAATCCCCTCCAAAAACCTTCGCCACATCTCAAACTTCAAAAAGAGACCCATATAAGGAAATGAAGAAAGCACTATGAATCTATGATCGTTGCCCAGCAGTAGATGAGAGAGATGGAAGAGAGTTCGGGTTACAAAGATTATGTCGCCGGTTTACTCGCCGGCGTTGCCACAGTCATCGTCGGTCATCCCTTCGACACCGTCAAGGTCCAACACTCCAACTCTATCCCCTCCATGTCTTCCCTTCATCTTTCAATTTCCATAATTACCCAATTTCCGTGTACATACATTTGTCGTAGTTAAGAGTAACATGTAAAAATCATATACTCTCTCAAAAAAGATTCCAATTTTTGGACTTTTTGGAGTCACTTTGCGACCTAAATTTAAAATTTAATTGAATTCATTTGATTTTCATGAATGCAACCTTGAACATTGGAAACTATCTAAATGTACTATTGATTACAAAAATTGTTGTTTTCAGAACGAAATTGAACCACATAAGTTTTTAAGTTTAGAATTTCGCAAATTGAAAAGTTTGTGGAATGGAGTACACATTCCTAAAATGGCAAATACCGACTGGGGAAATTATGGGATCTGAATACCTGAGGATTTTGATTATATTATGGGGTATTAATTGGTTGGTACTGAGTTTTAACGAGTGTACTAGTGTAGCGTTGTTTCAGAACTAAAGTAGATTGTGGGAGATGACTGTGGGGATGGTTATCTAAGAATAAGAGGCAATTTGGATCAAACCACAAAAAGACCAAATTGAACTATGATCTCCTGTAGGATTGTGCCTAATGGAGATGCTTTTTGCTTCTTATTGATATGTTGTTTATAGCTTCACCTTTCACCTTTGCACCAAGCAATGATGCTTTATCATTAAAATTTTATAATTGAGTTGTATTTGTTAATATTAACTAATCACAATGTTAGCAGCTAGCTGCTAATGTACTACAAAAATAACAAGAACTTTTTTACTTTTGTACAAGAAAAAACAAAATTTTACAATCGATCCTTTTAATAGTTTTCTCACTTATGTAGAGCTTCCCTATAATCGATCCTTCTATAATTTTTATAAAGCCTCCTCTCAACAGGGGACCTAAATGATTTTCAGTACGGGGTTGGCAGGAGGAAAGGAAATGGTCTGCAGAAAGTGTGAACTTTACCTCTTGTATAAACTCATTTCAATTAGTGTTCCTTAAAATTTTAGGAAGACCAAAGCCAGTGCCGTCCTGGAAACTGCAAAGGATACATGTTGATAATTGATGACTAACTTTTACTGCATCCAGATTCCTGGCTTGAATCTTAGTTTACTCGTTTGCTTTCTTATGGATAGTCTACTTCACACCTATTTTGAAATTGTTGAGTGCTCATGTGTATGAATTGAGAAATGAGAACATCTATACCTGGATAAGTTTTCCTTCTTTAATAGACTAGCAGTTGTCGTACTAGTCCGAATATTTGGAAGCTCTGAAATTTGACATTCTTTCTCATGACAATGTTCATTTATCAGGTGAAGCTACAAAAGCACAATACTGAAGCTAGGGGAATCAAGTATACAAGTGGTTTACATTGCACTGCTAGGATACTGAAGACTGAAGGAGTATGCTTCTATGTTTTCCCAGACCCAACTTTAAACTGATAATCTTTTTGCATATGGATCGGAGAATTCTTTCTGGCATCTTTTGTTTTCGCTTGGACCGAACTTCAAGATCGACTATATATGAAATGAGACTCTAGCTTAAGTTATAGGAAAGCTCTTTACGAGGTTTGAGCCTCAGTGGAGGCATTATGACTGTGTTATGTTGTTGCCACTGTGGAGGTGGATTTTTAAAAGTGAAATCCTAAAAAAAATATTATATGGAGTTTCTTGTATCAAAGTTGATGAAGATAGACGGAAGTAGATCAGAACAATCTTGTTGAAATACTAGAACCTTATTTTTCATTTTCAGAAGTCTTGGTGTACTGATTACTTTCTTACATGTAAATATGTCCTAGTTGTACTTGTAAATCCTTTTCAGGTAAGAAGGGCCTATCAGCTACAATTATCCCTCAAGAAAGATTGCTCTTCTCCTTCAAATTGTCAACTCGATGTGAAACTTATCCACCATTTTCCATTGTAGTTATTTCAGTACGACTACTGAAACTAAGGAAAATGTATCATGGATCTGTGTGGCCAAAACCAGAATAAACAGATGCCTTTTCATATGTCGGCAAAATTTTGGCCAAAGATGACTTTCCTGTTCTTATTTTTATTTTTTTTAATCTTTTCTTCCAAAGTTATGTCAATACATATTTGATAAGCATGAAATCCATCCAAGTTCTTTTATGTGTCGTAAACAAATTCCATTTAGATGCAAAATTAGTGCAAACACCGGATGCCATGAACCTTGAACCATATCTTCCTCTTTAGTTTGTTGGAAAAATTGCTGTCTTTGGATTTTTTACTTGTACGAAGTGTCACCCCAAGTGAATCTCTCTCTCTCTCTCTCTCTCCCTCTCCCCCTGTAGCTTATAAGAGTTCTAAACTGATAAATTGTCTTTAACAGGTGAAAGGACTATATCGAGGGGCTACCTCTTCTTTCATAGGAGTGGCTTTTGAAAGTTCACTCATTTTTGGCATATATTCTCAAACCAAAAACAAACTTCAGGTGGTGAAGCACTCTTGATATATTATTTGCTTATTGATATGCAAAAACTTCCTTCTGGGAATGAGCTATTTTTGGTTCTGTATATTACATCTGCTACATAAACAACTTTTTTGTCTATAAAACTTCAAATAAAACAGAACTTGCTTGTCAATACTTGTAGGGGGGACTCCAGAGTGATAAGCCGCAGCCCCATGTTATAGTTCCTTCAGCAGCTTTTGGTGGAGCAATTATCAGCTTTGTGTTATGCCCATCGGAGCTGGTGAAGGTAAGTGTTCAAGAGCTAACGCACTGCACCATTGTTCCGCTATCATGCTTGTGACACTTGGCTTCTCCAGTGTAGGATGCAAGTTCAAGGAACTGACTCTTTGGTTCCAAACACCAGTAGATACAGTAGTCCTCTTGATTGTGCCATTAGAACTGTGAAAAGCGATGGGGTAAGATTTACGCTCACTGTCAATTAGGTACCTGTAAATAGTTCCAAGCTGATGATTATTATCTTTAGGTTACGGGCATTTTCCGAGGAGGTTTCACAACCTTGTTAAGGGAATCTATTGGAAATGCAGTCTTCTTTAGTACTTACGAGTATGTACGTTATTATATGCACGGAAAACTAAAAGATTCTTCATCTGATCCAAACAACTTGATTGATATCGGAGTTGGAGTAGTGAGCGGCGGTCTAAGTGGTATAGCTGTAAGAATTTTGATTACTTGGCATTGTCTGAAATTTACTATGTTTCGTTTGTTTCTAATCTACCTTTGTCCCATGTATCCATCTTCTTGAGAAACTCTTCACATCTTCTAGAATTTTTTTAACCTATTTATCCTCCAACTTACTATTTTCAGTTCTGGTCTGCTGTTTTGCCATTGGATGTCGCAAAAACCATAACCCAAACTACCCCAGATAAAAAATCAACTAGAAATCCTTTCAGGATATTGAAATCGGTAAGATATTCTAATCAACCCTTTGTTTCTCTGCTTAGGAATGGATTTTTCCTAATAAGAAGAACATAAACTGCCTGATCTAGACTTAACTGGGCTCTTTATGGCAGATATACGGAAGAGGCGGACTTGGAGGATGCTATACGGGTTTATGTCCTACAATTGTAAGGGCATTTCCTGCTAATGCTGCGGCAATTGTCACATGGGAGCTAGCTGTAAAAGTTCTTGGAATCAAGTGAGATTAACAACGGTGCGCCATTTGACTCCTGCTGCTAATCATATGATGTCATTGCTCTTGCCTATGCTTTTGTGGGTGTCGTCCAGTCATCCTGAGAATCCACATAATTCATATGACATGGCTTGCCAGAAATTTTACTACTCTGACAAAAAACTTCACACATTTTTTGGGAGATCGGCAGTGCTTCAGTCTCTCCAAAATTAGTGTGATTGACAATGAACATGACCATTTTTGTTGGAAACCTTTACTGTTTGGAGCCTCTTTTTCCCTTTTTGTTTTGGAAGGATTGAACATTCACTGATTCAGACTGGTTGATCTGGTCAAAGGCATTGCTGAAGCATGTTCAGTAAGGTCTGGAAAGCTTAAGAATATGATTAATTCTGTTTTATGATTAAATTTGTTGATATTTCCACGCTGGACAAAATGTATTGCAATGATTATAATTAAAAAATTGATGCAGTAACAGTGGCATTCGACTAACAATTGCTAACATGCACATTTGCTTTATGATCTAGTACAGTCCTTTTCCTTATCTTATAAATGCCGTTTATTGGAAAATATAGTGATACATATGCAACCACACTGTTGTGTGAATTTGGAAATCTTTAAAACATTGGTATTCATTTTCTAAAGAAAGTAAATTCTCTAAACCTAAAACGTTTCAGATTCTTACTAAAAACTACAAGGAAAGGCAAAAATCTTATTAGACAAAATAAAATATTGTGATGGCGAATATGTATCCACACACGACATGCATTATTTATTCGAAATTGATCAAGCGACAGGTTTAACCGGTTCATGTTGGAATAAAAAAACTTGTCATCTTCATCCCAGCGTTAGATGGTTGAGTTTGAAGGGAATGAGGACAGCAAGAGTATTTGGTGAGCTGTATATAATTGATGATGGAATGACTGATGTACGATGGAATGACTGATTCTATGTATCATACTAGTACTGCGACATTTTCCTGTAGGTGTGGTTCTTGGTGCTACAGCGTCTTCACTTCTTGAATGAATTTCATAGAAGGTTGAAAACTGTAATGTAAAGCTTTTAAGGGCTTGAAGAGCTTGCCGGGGACTGGTAAGCATCTTTCTTTATTCTGTACTTTCTCTCGTCATCATGTGGTCTCACATTTCATCCTAAGGTCTAACTAATGTTTAAATTGATCGTATTATGTTGATACTTAGTTTCCATATCGCTCATTCTTTATGGCTGTTTTGATGGATGTGGTGATCATTTTGATTTTTGAGGCTTTATTTATGGAAAATGATAATCTACACTCCAAAAATTTTGTGATACACTCCATTCTACTCCACTTTTAGACCACATGAAAATTAGAAGTGTCCCTCGTATAGTAATTTAATTTTAATGCGGGGATAGTTATGTAATTTTTTAATGTTTAAAAAGTACTATAGTGGAGTGTATTATGAAAATATGGAGTGTAGCTATCATATTTATTTATTTAGTTGCTAAAATAGAACTTTCAGGTTTTCTCTCTGAAGGAATTATCGAAGCATCTTTTGTATGAGAAAAGAATATGTGAAGTTATAATATTCAGTGACGAGATGCATACAGATAAAACAACACATAGTAGCATATAAGTAAGCCAAAGTGCTGAACCATGCAGAGACATAGATTACATATCATCTCTTTCTTGAACAGAGACTCTTTATGTTGAAATACATATGGACTTCTTTTTTCATATAGTTAAAATAGGAACAGAAGAAAGAAGTCCCAAGGATTGACAGAAGAGAGAGAGCATACTAGATATTAAGTTTTATTTGGTCTGATGTGGAAGAGTCGTCTCATGAGAATTCCTGTCAACCTGACCCTTCTCCCTGAAAGTCATATGAACTCTTGCGACGGCGTTCGTTGTGTCCAAGCAAACGCCTGCGGCAACTCCTTTTGGAATCATCGAACTCTGATAGATCATGGAACCTGTCAAAAGAGTAGACAAATCAAATTTAGAGTAAAGGAAAACACCCTTGTCCTTTCCTGATTAGTTCAATTCTCCCTCTAATCTCATTAAGTGCCATTTCTTTCTTGTAATTGCTTTCAGTGAAATTGTTGACTCATTAGTTATTTATTAGTTTGTTTTGGTTGGGCAATAAAATTTGTTGCGAAAATGTTACATGACATTAGTTGAAGAAGAGTCTGAACTCATGGACCCTATACAATGATTTCCACAAAAAGATTACGGGGTTTTCAGTGTTGCACTTGGATATCCCATACGTTATAAATTAAGAAGTCTGTACTCATGGACCCTGTACAATGAACAAAAACAGTGAAACAGTTCACTTGTAAAGGTTGGATGCTTTCCACAAAAAGATTACAGGGTTTTCGGTGTTGCACTTGGATATCCCATATAATTTATAAATTACTTGGTTTTGGGTTAGAATTACCTGTGTTTCAAAAGTGTTTTATTCCAAGAATCTTATTTCACTTAAAGGGAGGTCTATTCCTCAATTCAAGAGGGATTATTATGTGTTTAAAATATATTTCTTGACAAACTGTCTGTCCCCATGGACCCTGTACGATGAACAAAAACAACAAAAACAGATCACAGGAAATTGTGACAAAATTATTATTAAATGTTGTTTTAATAGACAACATGTGGTCTTCTACCAGCGACTTCGATTCAATTTATTGCTATGCTTTGAACTCAATGATATTTTACCTAGTCGCTACCCCAACTTTTTTGGGATAAAAGGCGATTTTGAGTTCAGTTGAGTTGTAATATAATGGCTTCATTTCCATAGAGACCCGTGACAAACTCTCTTTAGAAGTAGGCATTATTTTGGCAACTGTCGGCAACACTTCACTATGATTTTAGGTTGGTAGCTTCTCTGTTATATACTCAATATCTAAGCCTCTGTTATACAGAATGAGATGTTCTGCTTCATTTTTGAGTTTATGAAGATGAATTATTGATCTGTTTTGAGTTTTTATCTAGGTCTATCTCATATAATTGTCATCGCTGACAGTATTTTTCTTTCGCAAGGAATTATTGTTCTATTTTTTCCTATAACTATAGGCCTAAGGCATCTGACTGAGAAACATTTCCTATGACTATAGGCGTAAGGCATCTGACTGAGAAACATTAAGCTATTTATATCATTTTCAAATAATTGATATCAAGCATATATCTATCATGGATATGTTAATTGTGCTTTCTGATACCATTCCTCATTTACATGGATTTGTTGTTCTGTTTGTTAGACTGAGCAACGTCAAACTGTATTGTTTACGAATAATAACATCCAACATACATTAAGTCAAGCAATTCTAATAACTAGGTTTCTAACCTGCTGCATTGCTGACAGAAACGCTGCTGGACTTTTCCAATCAGAACGACGGGAGCCTTCGCATGAACCTCACAGACTTTGTGCCGACGGTGGTATGGCTTGGCATCACTCATGTTCGCCGTGCACTTCTCAACCTGGCAACAAGGTTGCGTCGATGACCCCCCTCCGGATCCTTTCTTGTGAGTCAAAGTCAACGCTCTTTTCTTTTTATTATCGTCTTCACCATCTTCATCTTCTTCCTCTTCCCTCCCTACATCTTCTTCCGTCATCCTATCTTTCATGCTCCTCTTCCCTTCAGCTTTGCTGATATTCATGTCTGTGAAAATAGAGGAGCTTGCAGATATAGGCAAGGAGAACAGAATAAAGATGAAGAAAGTGAAGGTTTGATAGTAAGGTGAAAAATGAAAAGAATAGTGTGTGTCTATGTGAGGACCACAATTCTTCCATTCTTTTTCTGTCAGCGTGAAAAGAAAATAATGGAGGGTAAGATGCTGAATTTACAACTAGCTAGGTGTAGAGTACAACAAGAACAATTGTATTGCATCTACGCTTTGATGTTAGAATTCATTGTACATGTACAAGTATTAATATTGTATTAATACACATACATAGTACAAAGAATCTCTATGAGAAATTGAGAAGCATTATGGTGACACTCTACTGTCTATATCAAGGGTCTCTTGACAGTTCTCATTAGAGGGGAGGTTATTGTTGGTGCAGTCTTGCATCCAACAAAACTGTCACTGTTAAGGCAATAGCGACACTTTAATATGGACAATTTTGTTTGTATAATTTACTGATGCATATATCTACCCGACTAGCTTGGTTAAAAAGGGTGCAGTTGAGTTAATTACTCAACCCCATATGTTTGACATAACACACTCTTGCCATAAACCTTTTCCCCTTGCATCTTCTAGACTTCTACTTCAAGTGCTTTCTGGGTAAGTGCCAGTTTGGGGGAAAAAATGCAATTGTTTTGGTAGATCTCACTTTTTCATCTTTGTTGTTCATGCTTTTCAAGATGTAATCTTGTTAATTTTCTGATTTTGAGAAAAAGATGATCTACTTGTAAGCTGACCATCGTTGCCCATCTTTTATGTGTGTTTTTTGGCAAAATTCCCTGCTCTAGCATATCATAATTATGTGTTTTAGCTGATGATGGAACTTTTACTTCTATGACTATTTTATTAATTTTATTTGATGCTTCGCAAGTGATTTTTCATGATTTTTGTTGTTGTTGCGATTGCTTCTAACTTCCCAGATGTTTGATCCTTAATATGTTTACTCGGTTATATGTTGTGTCAGCATAAGCAATATTTCAATAGTGAGTGATTTTCACAAGGCATTTCGGTATATTCACAAGTCTTTTGAATAATAAATGAGTCTCACGTGAACGTGAGCGATGAACTTATGGAAGTATCAATTCCCTGTTCCAGTTCATCAGCATCATTGGCTTCATATGCTTTGAGGTCTAGTTGAAAAAGATGAATATAGAAACATCATTAGGTCTATTTAGCATCTGTTCTCCTTAAGATGAATCCACTCTCTCCATTGTTAGACCCTTTTTCCACAGATGGCTGGTCCTTAATTTTTCGAAGTCTAATAAAAAATAGAAAAGTGAAATGAGAAAACTCATATGGTCCATTGATTTGATCTACTTGCCATTTTCGATTTGACGTGTTATACGGATGGCTGGTTTTTATGTCATTTCACATGATTTCCTCCTCCATCATTGTTGTCACACCATGTATAGTTAGTCTGGCCAGTTAATCTGCAGTAAATTGGCCACCTAACTTTGCGCTTGATAGTACTACATCTACCACTAAACAGGGCCACATCAATATGCTCTAGCATACATACAGTTTTAGGTTGGTCCCCCTTTGTAAGATGCCCTTTAAAATTGTACTTTCTTCTTTTTTTTTTTTTTTTCGGTACATAAAATTCTATTCTTTCTTCTTTAACTTTGGGGATGAAAAAGATAAATGCAAAAGTGGGTCTTATATATGTAACTCGAAATACTACCAAATGAAGTAAACAAATGAGATTCATTCGTAGAATTATTATATTTCCTTGTGAAAATAATTATTTTTATCAATTTTTTTTTTTTATTATTTTTGCATTTGAGTCAAAGTTGGTTTTATGTTTAGTTTGCTTCTAACTTCTTTGTCGTACTTATCCATCAAACATAGAGAATAAATTAATAGCAAGTGAGATTTTCATTTTGGATCAAGGGAGATTATTGTCTATTTGGGATGTAAGGACACTAATAAAGTTTATAAAGAAATTCTTATTTCGAGATTTGATTAAGATCGTGTTTCACGTGAAATGATATTTTTCAAGAAAAGATAAGCGAGATATTATTATCCACTTTTAAAGAAATATGGTTTTTATCTTCTCTAGGTGATATAAATGGCACTGCAGAGCACAGGAGTTACTGCTCATTACTCTAAGAAAGTTCTATTAGGTAGATTAGTTGGAATAATTGCATTTGTATTAGATGAGGGTCGGTCTTGTTGTGTACAATTTACATGAAAAGACCAAACAAAACAATAAATAATGTAGTAACACTTAGTTAACAGGTACGGGCCTTTTTTGATTAGACTCTGGACTTTGGTGAGAGATTGTGTATAGAGAGACATATGGGGTGGGCCAATGCAGTTGTATGCATTACAGCCCATAGATTTCATTTTCTTCGCATAAAGTTAAATTCCCTAGTTTCATTTACTCCCTATTTAGTACTCCCTATATAGTCTAAATTTAAAGATAGTTGTTTATGTTTAGTTTATTTTAATTTTAGAATCAAATATACACTTTTAGTTTTAAATTATAAAATAATATGTTACAGTAATTGTTTAAATTTTTTTAATTAAAATAATAAAAATAATGTTACACATATTCAAATGACTAAAAAGGGTATAGTCATACACAAATTAAAAGACCAAAATATTCGTGGTCAATTATATTTTTAATATTAATGACATGATTAATATAAGTTTTAACTATTATTTATAAAGTAATAAATCAAATTATGTCACTTGAAATGAATTAATGACTTAAAGGTCAGTTAAATGTCTATTTATTATACAAGTAACCTGATTAGCAAGGTCGTGTGATTGTGTGCAATTAATTAACTAATCGTATTAGTTTTGAAAAAAATTATAAGAATTGTAGAAGACAAATATTTATAAAAAAAGTATTCAAAAGAGAGGTCATGTACCAAACACACAAACCACAAACAACTCATCAGTTGTATTAGAGCATTTGCATATGTCCTCTTTTTAAAGAGATTGATCTTAGGAGTAGTAGAAGATTATTATTTTAAGTATAGTGATCATTCCCCGAGTCTATAATTTGTAATAACCTTGTGATTTGTCCAAATTTTAATAAAATTCATTTTCTTCTAAAGTTGAACCAACATTGCCAACATTTAAATTACAATTGTTATTTAAAAGTAGCAAATACTAGATTTTAATATTATCAAGACAACAAAATCCCATTAGTTATTAGTACCACTAATAAGAAAATATTTTGTTTTTAAATTTTGTTTTATTAAAAATTATTTAGTTGACCATTTTTTTTTTATATTTCAAACATCCAAAATAACAATTATTTTTAATTGGTGACTTGGCAAGAGACTCAAAGACCATAAAACTGGTAAAATCTGTTATGAGACATTGAATTTTAATTTACAATCACGTGAATTCCTTGATCAACGGGTCAAAATCAAAATCAAAATCGTACTCATTAATCATTGCTTGCAATTCTTATTTTTAAAATTTAAATTAATCTAATCTTATAACAAAAATTAACTTACATAATATTCCTTAAAAATGAAAGAATAACCTTCTTATTATAACTAAACTAGGAGTAAAAAATAATGTAATTGCAAATGATAAGAGCTATTTTGTACTTAATATTTTATTATTTTTTACTCTTAATTTATCAATATTTGCTTAAAAAGTCCAATCAAATATGAAATAATTGTTATATATTTAGTTTGGATCACTACTCATTGTTTGGGCTTTATTTTGTAGTTTTTTTGGACCTCTTTTCATGCGATTCTAGGCTTAGAACAGACAAAAAACAAAGATGGGCTGAAGAAATGGCAAACAGACAAAAAAATCACAATCCAACAGCTCCTATGGGTAGGCCGTGAGAGGAGCCACGACCGTGGCATGGGCCACGGGTGGACCATGGGAGACGACTGATTTTCGGTTTTTGACTCCTATTCGGATTCTAAAAGAGTAATTCGCTCCGAACCATTCATGCACGAATTTGAGCTAGATTCGGATTGTAATTCTGACCTTATAAATAGCCTAAATCTCAAACCAAATTATGTACTAAATTTTCATAATTCATAGCTAATAGAATAGTAGTAGAAGTTGTAGATGGTGCTCGATGTATGTTTTTTCATATAAGACGAATGCTTTTCATACGAGTATTTTTATGGGTTCTATTGTTCTAAACTCTTATATTTTCTTATTTAATATAATTATGGTCTAATTTTCTTTGTGTTAAGATTAAATGGATCCTGCCCATGATTAATTAGATCTACCGTTTTATTATGCTTTTATGAGTTTATTATGTTGCGAGTTATATTTCATGTTCTTAATGCTTCTAGATATCTGGTTAATGTTTGGATGAATTTTGTCACATAGTTCAACTACCGAGAGGAGAAGACTAGTGAGATCTCGTGTGAAACATAACCACAAATTAAATTTAACTAGAGATAATCTAGGTTGTTTGTGTAGTTTTGGTAGTAACTATATTTAAACGAGTTGTGATGGTTAGTGAATCCGGGAATTTTCATATAATGATCTTCATATTATTTAAATTTCACATGGAGACTGTGGGGTTAATAATTGAAGTAGGGGGTTATAACTAGATATAGAGTAGCAACTAATATAGGGAGACTCCACTATCACAACAGAATAAATTTCATAACTTGCATGATAAACCAATTGATCTAATTATAAATGGGTAGGTGAAGTTGAAATCTTAGCACGCTTTCTCATCTTTGACAAAATCCTAAAATTTATTAGTTTAATTATTTTTGTTTTTATTAAGTAGTTAGTTCATTTAAATCAAAAACCAAAGTTTTTATCAATCAATTTAGATAAGTTAAAGAATAGTCAAAATTGATACATAATTGATTTCAATTCTCGTGGGAACAATATTTTTACTACAATCTGATTAATATACACTTACACTTCTCACCGATCAGCAAACAAATAAAGCATTGACAATTTAGTATTCGCAAACTCCCTCCATCCCACACAGAAAGTGATGCTTGTTAAAATAATCGTACACGACATGTTTATCCCTCCATCCTACATAAAAAAAAAATTGATATTTGTCAAAATAATTGTTTACGCATGATTTCAAAACGTGAAACGTGATATAGTATAAAATAACATAATCTACTTGGACTTTATTAATATCATTATATACGATGTTATACTGATTAATTATTTATTATATTTAATTCTAAATATAATATAAATTTATCTTTACTTTTTTTAATTTTAATTATTTATTTTTTTAATTTATGAAATGGATATATAGCTAAATCTTCTTCACATTTTTTTTTTTCACATGGGAGTATTGGCCATTTTAAATTGGAACACGGCAAAACATTTTGAGTAACTACCACACAAATGAATTTAAAGGCAGCAACAGGCAAAATAATTTAACAAAATGAACCAAAAACAAAGTCGACCAAATTTTGCACAAACAAACAAAATAGGTGAGTAGGTGACAGCCGACCAGAAAAAGGTGATCCCAGTTGAGCTATCCCCGCTTGACGTCTAATGCAGGCATGAAATAAATATATATATATATATATATATATATAAGTTAAATTTGAGAAGGTGTAACTCTAATCTCTCATCTAGACATGCACAAAAAGATAGACTTGATAGGTTTTTCAAAATTGATCTTTATTTTAAAAATACAAGGTTGGTCTTTTAAGTTGACTGGGTTATGTCAGGCCAGAATTTGTACTAAAAAGTGAAATATGTTGAGGACTATCTGTCCAGATCGGTCTTGGACCGGTTCTCAACAAGGTTTTTTTTTATTTTTCAAATTATTTTTTTAAAATTTATAAGATTATTTAAATTCATTTTTTCTATATATAACTTTTAGAATACTTTTATTAAGTTAGTAATTCAAGGTTCTACTTTTATTAAGTTAGTTAAAATAATTATTTTATACAATTAGTTATATAGTTATGTTATATATGTAATTATGTAGTTATTTTATATAATTACTATTTTACATAGTTATTTACTTTATTTAGTTAGCAATTTATATAGTTATGAACTTATTTTTATAGTATTTAGGAATTTTTTTAAAATTAGTATTAAAAACAAAAAGAGCAATTTTTATAATATTTGATAATTTATACAAATTTTTCATAGGATTTTTTTGACCAGTCTAGACTCAGGCCTCAGGCCAGTCTTTAACCAAAATCGGTCAAAATACTGGCCTATACTAGGCTAGTCTTAAGACCAATCTTTCTCTTAATATGGCGGCTTGTTAAGCTGTTTTGGTCTTTTGAAAGTCTATCCCGGTCCTAACTGATATGGGCTTTGACCATGCTTTGATCAAGCTAGTCCTAGTTCAAGTATCGGTTCTCAGGTTTTTTGTGCATATATACTGAGTCTCAGCAAGTTTACGTGACACTAACTTTTATATACAAAGAATTTTTTTACAGTAGAATTTCTCCTTAAAAAGTTTAAATTCCATTTTTTATCCCTAATTTTTTCATGAAAATAACTTTCCACATCTTCACAACTTAGTTTTCTATCCTATCTATCAATAACTACCCCAACTTATCCACTCTCCTCTAACAGTGATTTGAATTCTAATAACTAATAATGTCTCTTAAATATATCATCTAAAGGTAAGGGAATTGCTTTTTATACTCAGTTATTGTAATGGCCAGAGTCAAGACTATTATTTATTCAGAATCAGTTTCTCCTCGCCTTGAAATTATTTCATGGTATGTTCTATTCTTTTCCTTTCTCATATTTTGCATTTATGTTACAAAAGTCTATTTTGAATAATTCTTGTGATGGTGGTATATTTTTATTTAATATAAGATTTGCTTATTTGTTCTTACAATAATATCATTTGTAGGTAGTTAATGACATGAGAACTACTACTACTTCTTCATTTTATTTGGTAGAAGAATTAACATGAGAATTGTTGGCTCAGAATTGTTAATTTTTCGTTTATATTGCTTTATTTAAATGTGAAATTTTGAATTGGTAGAAAAAATTTTCTCTTAAGTTTTTCTAATTATTTTGGAGTAGGTTAACCTTGATGGAAAAGAAAAATAGAAAAATATATATAAATCTATTTTTTAATATATATATATATATAGGGCTCGTTTGGTACAATTTATTTCAAAACAACTTATAAATTATTTAATAATCAGATTATTAAATAAGTGGTTAGTTTTGTTTGGTTAGTTTTTTTTAAAACAAATTATTATCATAATAAGTTAAATGAGTGTTTGGCGAATAATCTAAAATCTTATATTATTTTAAAATTTATTCCCAAAATGCCCTTATGTTATTAAAGCAGTATTACTTGTCCGATACTTTCACTTAGCTTACACAACTTGTACATAAACATTATTATCTAAAATTAAATCTTCAAATTTTTCATTCACGTTATAATATTTCAACCTTACGAGTGGTTTAATGACACCAAAAAAAATACAACTATAATCAAATTTATAATTTTTCCAGAAACCAATAATTTATGATCGGCTATGATGATGCTGCTAAAAATAAGATGCAGTTATTCTAGAAACATAATGGAGTTGAAACTACTCACAGCTGAAACAATAACATGCAGCACATTACAAAGCAGAGATTAAAGACCATAAAGAAACAATTGAAGCACTCTGCTAGAGAGATATATACAGAATTTTAGTATGAAAGCCAAGCCAAAGTAACATACATGTTCGGTAAATCAGTCGCAATTCTGAACAAAATACCCTACCAAAAAGAAAACCACTTCGAAAAAATGAGCAGCCTCTTCCCTTCTTGCATCCATCATCTAGCTAAAGATTCTGCGTAATAACATCTAAAGATTGAAACTTTGCACTAAATATCGAATCTTACCACTAAAATCTTACCATTTCAATAACAAAAAATACATATTTAATAAAAAGATGACTAAATCGGAGGACAACAGATCGAAACCAAACGAAAAATTATGATGAAAATTATGGCTCACCTTGAAGTGAAACAATCACTCACTGCTGCTGCTGCTGCTGCTGGCTTGAATCGAAGGACGAGATCGACACCAAACGTTGCTGGTGGTGGTTATGTTGCCCTAGATCAGAGGAGACGAGAAGGTACTCAGTGGGGGTGGGGTGGGGTGCGACGATGAGAGGTACTCGGATGAGATAAAGGAAAAGTGCAGAGGAAATGAGAGACGACCGTTGAAAGCTGGGATCAATGATAATTTACTAAAATTATGGAGGATAGGAAGGTATTTTCAGTCAAAAAAACAGTTAAACAGTATAATTTAAGCTGAAGGAGGTCAACTTTTTTGGGAGATTATTGGTTGCTTTATGGAGTTGTCTAATCAAAATAGATTATTTATAAAAACTGTCAAACAAAGCTGAACCACTTTTTCAGATTCTAAAAAGTTATAATTGGTAGCAATAAGCTGAACCAACAAGGCCATAATATTTAAAACATGTATGCTATTATTTAGTGTTAAGGATTATAATCAAATATGATTTGTAGCAAATTGTTTTAAAAGTTTATATCATCTTACAATTTTATTCTAACCATATAATTTAAGATATATATTTTTTATTACTGCATAGTTTAATAATAATTATTTATTTACTCAAAATTAAAATTATAGTTATAATATTTTATAAATTTCAAAGTTAAAATATATTTGTGTACATCGCATGGGATAAAAACTAGTAGATATTTAAAACTAAGGTTTTAATGTTTGATGTCTCATAGAGGAGTTCAATAGTTCACCAATTTTATGATGTTTGAGTCGGTCACCAACATAAAAGAACTTTTGGGTGTCTTGGGGGATCAAAAGAGATCAACTAAATATATTTTTTTTAATAAAGTTGAATTTAAAAACATAATATTTGCTTACTTGTGTTGAAGCAAAATTTATCACCAATAACTAATGGGATTTTGCGATCATAATAATTTTGAGACATAGTGTTTGCTAATACTTCGTAGTAAACAACAATTGTAATAAAAATAATTAACGTTGATCCAACTTTTGCAGAAAACAAAAGAAAAAAAATCCATTACAAATGATTAAAATATATTATAGGGTGAGTAGACCAAGAAAATGACTCATTCTTATAACTATAATCCAAATTATTATCTTTACACTTATGAATTAATTTCTTTAAAAAAAGAAAGAAAAAAGGGGGCGTAAGTACATTCTTAGTAGTTGCATTAACATAAGTGTTTTAAGAGACTTATCTTCAACAAATTGAAAGTAAAAAAAAAAAATATCGCTTAAAATATTTATGTTTACACAATTACGTGAGTATTTGTTCAACTCTTGTGTCTTCAAAAAAAATGTATAAATACTCTAATCTAACTATTCTTTCTAAAAAAATTTTAAAGAATTTATTTTATTTTAAGATAGAGTGACATTATTATCTACTTTTGAAAGGATATTGATCTAAGCACCAAAAAAAAAAAAAAAAAAAAAAGGATATTAATCTTCTTCTTTATTAGAAAAACTCTCAATTTGGGACATGGGAAGATTGGTTCGTCGGCTTTAAGGATATATAGGCTAGCGTGGTCCTTCCGATTTCGTTGCATTAATTGGTAGCTTAAGAAAGTTTGCTAGCACTTTTCTCTATAAAGTTAAGTAGGAGTACTCCACCCATGCTAATAAAATTATAACATATTTTTTAGACGTTTTATTATAATTATAATATTTTTTAATAAAAATTTAATAATAAAAATTATTTATATTTTATTAAATATGATATATTATTTTATTATTATTATTATTATTTTATTATTTAAAAT